>RPOG01005534.1:0-31177 GCA_008086565.1 Thalassoma bifasciatum | reverse complement strand
AAATTTGTGCTTAGTCGGTTTGTGTCAACACTAAAAAAGATGTAGCACAATGCAGCCGTTATCCTTCACCTGGAGTAACAGAGTTCTGGTTTCACCTCCGTCAGCAGGCTTGATACCCAGGACGCTTTGCTGCAGATGGCAGGACACTTTTTCCTGCAGACTGGGTGTGCTCAGCTCATTTCAGCCCCCTCCAAAAAAAAAGAGACGTGTTAGAAAAGGTAATGAACTCCTCGCTCAGCTTGGCTGTTCAGTTATTGTGAGCAACAATCAGGAGAGATCAGGACATCAGAGAGCGGTGTGGTAAACCCAAACAGCTGATATTTATCTCCTTCAATAAGCTTATCTGTGTTTGGCTGAATGTGAGGATTGTTCCTTTTCTATGTTCTAAACAAAAGACGTGTCAAAGTCTGGGAGTTTTTTTGTGATTTGAGGATTGTTTGGCTCATGTTTTGCCTGAAATAAACCTTTAAATCAGTGCTTAAAGTCAGCTGTGCAGCCATCATGTTGTGCAAAAAGAGTTCATGCTATTATTCACGATTATCCATTCTTTTCTACTTGGGTACTTGTTCTTTTATGAGTAGATTTTCCAGTCTGTACTTTTACTTGTACTTAAGTAATCATTATGCCATTTAATCCACTTAGTTACTTTTAAAATCATAGTTGAGCACTGAGTACAATTTCCATTAATATCTCGACCTTTTATCTGCATTTTTGTAGCCAGTTAGGTGATTTAACAGCAAACAAGCCAATGAAAACTAGGACATGTGGATGAAAAACAAAACAAAACAAAAAATGTAAGTGGATGTTAATGATTGATCGCTGATTGATTTAGTGTTAAGACTTCAACCAGTTAAAAATGTATTCATGGATATTCTATCTAATTTAGTTTTTTGTCTGCCTGAGACTTTTGCTGAATAAGGAAACAAAAACTCAAAATGAGAAAAAGAAAGACAAAAAAAAAAACAACCAAACAAAATGAGCGAAAAACACTTGTTTTCTATCTTATCAGTTATTAATGATTATTGATTGTTAGCGTTTCAACTATTGGTAAAGCAAGACACAAAATTTAGAGCCCTATCTGGAGAGGTGACAGTGACATCACCAGTTAAAAGTAACTAATAATCTGAGTAGTTTTACTTCTGATTAAGTAATATTTTCAAATCAAAACTCAAAACTCATCTGTTTCACAATACCTACTGTTTTTAACTGCTGTTTTAATATTGTCCCTTATTCTATTGCTTTTATGTTGCTGTTTTTAACTTTATTTTGTTTTTATGTGTTTTTTACCCTTTGTAAGGTGACCTTGGGTGTCGTGAAAGGCGCCTTGAAATAAAATGCATTATTATTATTATTATTATTATTATTATTATTATTATTATTATTTTAGCAATGTAACAGTGCTTGTACTTGAGTACAGATTTTCAGTACTCTTTCCACCACTGAACATTTTACCTTTTAAATCTTTAACTGTCAGGATGCTTCATTACCTGCTCTGTTTACAAGTTCCTGTCCATACTTAATTTCATTCTATTCTCAATTTAAAATTAATTTAAATTTAAAAAAATCATTTTTTGTTCCATTTATACTTTTTACTATTTCTGACATTCAAAAACTTTGACTCTTGAAGCTTTGAACCTGTTTCGTCCAGGTTATTTTTTTTGTTTGTGGTCTTTTTTTCTTTTTTTTCCACCCAAGAATTCAGAAGTTCCCTACCAATAAGGGAACTGTGAGCTGTGGATACACAAACAGGATCAGGCTTTACCATTACCAAAATCAGGGGTGTTTACAGGTCTGATTTTTGGTTTTAGAGAGTCCCACTTGGGGGGTTTACAGCTAAACTTTGATGGTGTATTTGAGAGTCTTAAGTCCTTTGATCAGGATGAGAAACATTACATTTTGTGCTCCAGGTTAATATTAGCTTTAACGCCGGCTGAAAATGAGGTTAAAGAGGGGTTACACTCACTGATGACTGGCTGTGGCAAAAACACAGAGAGGAATAATCTTCTTAAACATGAAGTCAGACTGAGATGAAACAGAAAAGCAGCCTGATATTATTATAAAGAGAGTTATAAGATGTATTTCTGGTGTTGTTTTGCATGTCTGTGGTGCTGGAGTGAAGTTTCTGCAGCTGGACTCTTGCTCTCTAACCGTGTGACTGACTGAAAGTGATGTCAGACTTGACGTGGGTGAGAAATGATCCGCTGGGCAGCCACATGAAGCACGCCACATACCTGCATAATATTTCTGATTTTGCACACCGCTCTCCTCCCGTCATATCAGCTTACGTACATCAAACCCAGCTTGAAATGAGCCGCTGTCTCCCAGTGGAAGGCAGACTCTGATCCTAACAGGCTTTGACAGAAGCTGCTGTTTTCTTCCTGCTGCTCTATCATTCCTCTCTCCACACAGAGACCACTTTAAGACCCAGGTCTCTCACTCTGGACTTGATAACAAACGCTGGAGGAAGTTTACATTCAGATATTGGTGACTCTCTTTAACATATCACAGATCTGAGGTGTTGCTTCACTCTTCTCTGTAGGTGTTGCTGACTTGTTTCACTTCTGACTGTTTCAGGCCAAATCTGTTGCTTCTGCTGGCGTTGGTATTGTTGTGCAGTATAAAAATATGTATGGATAATCTTGGCAGCCTCAGTTCAATTTCTGGTCCCTGCAGTCATGCTGCTCTGCTGAGTGGGCCCTTTTCCTTTTTCTGCTGCGCTGCAGGTATTCACCCAGGGTGAAACAGTGGCCTTAAAGTAGTTTGAGCTCTTTCTTTTTGCACATGGAGGAAGGTTAGGCGCACAGGCTTAAACTCTGAGGTTTAACCCTTTAATTCACACAATTCTGGCCTATTTACCATGCAATGTTTCAGAGCTTATAAGTGAAGAACCATAAGGTCAAAATTCATCAGTGACACCTCATTTGAAAGATTGAAGTCTCTAGTTTCAGAAAATATCATGTTTTTCATATGTGGCTAAAGTCCACATCAGGAAAAATGCAGCTGAAACAGTTTTTTTCCTCTTCATTTGTTGAAAACATATTTTTGAGCATCATAAACTTTAAGATGCTTCACACATAATTTTGACTTTTATATCAAAATATTGATTCGTCATCTAAAATTTGACTGTTTTTTCTCATAGCTCAGACTTTTTATCCCCATTTTTTTCCTTAAAATTTCAGCAATATTTTGACTTTTTACCCCATAACTTTGATTCTTTACGCACAAAGCTTTGTCTTTTTATCACAAAACTTTGACTTTTGAGCTTAGAATTTTGACTTTTATATGTCAAAAATGCAACTTTATTTTCTCATATTGTATTTTATCTCAATACTTTGACCTTTTATCTCAGAATTTTTGACATTTGCCTCAATATGTTAACTCTTTTTCTCATGATTTTGATTCTTTAAGCTCAAAGTTTTGTCTCTTTATAACAAAATTTTGACTTACTGTCTCAGAACTTTGACATTTTATTGTAGAATCTGTGAGATAAATGGGGGCTGACTTTTTCTCAAAATCTGACTTCATATGTACCAAAAAATATAATTTCTCAACACCGGTCATGATCACGATGAAAAGAGGGGTACTGCTATATAGTTGCAGTTGATATTTAACATTTTGGGAGAATTTATAAAAACCCCTGGGACATAACTTTACCACCAAAAAGAATGACAGTGCAGATTCCAACTTCACAGAACAGAAGCCCCTCCTATCTGCCTTATATTTGCCTCATAATAATTAGAACCGTGTTTTCTCTGAGCAGTTTTCCTGTGTTTTTTTAATCCGTGCTAATTCAGCAGGTCTGTTCACCGAGTCGCTGTCCAGAAACGAAAACATGTTGAGGCAGAAAGAAAATCAGGCCACAGGTGCATAAACAGCTAATTCACAGTCTGTGCAGCCAAACCCTGAGTGCTGTTCACAAACCTGATGAGGTCTTTGGTGCCAGAAACTCAACATAACTCTGATAAATTAGGATAAGAAACAGAAAACAGGAGGTGTCAAATTTGTGAAAGTAAGATTTATGTTTCTTTTACAGTTTTGACAAAGACCCAGACTGTTCTGCAGAAACTCAGGACACATAAATAACTTTGTTACAGTATTTAAAGCTCACTGAAGCTTCTCATCTCAAAGAATTCTTACTATTTGCATGTAGTCGGTTATGTTTAGCGGTATGGCTCTGTTCTGCTCTTCCTCATGCACGTGGACCCCCACAGCAGAAATTTTATCAACAAAAGATGGAGGAAACATATGTTCACCACACATACAAACTGGTCACCATGTCCAAAAATCAGCCTTTAATTGCAACTGAAAGTGTGTCGCTCTCTTTTTTTATACCCAGTTATTGCTTGTTCATGTTTGTTCCTCCACAATCACTCAACGTCAGAATTTCAGGCTGTAAAAAAATGATTCAAAATGCAATATCCTCAAAAAATCCTGTGGTGGACGATGTTTGTGGTCTCTTTTTTTTGTATCACCCTGCAAAAACTGAAATCTAAGCAAGCTTCCGTCTCATCATTTAGCTATAACCACATGTGTCAATTTCTCTGATGCTGTTGGTGGACTTTTTTTGACGCTTTAAAAGTAAATCAGGCATCATTTTTGTCCTCTAATGTCTTGAAATACACTTTTTCTAGACATACCACATTTTATGCACTGAATGTTTCCAAAGTGCGGCACAAAACTTCAATTAGAAATGAGAGAAATCCCAAAAACATAACACCTAAGAAAGTAAACAAACACAAAATGGTAGTTAAAAGCAAGAAATGTAAATATTTAAAACTATAGAAATTAATAAAATAATAAAACAGACACAGGAAACCATAACTCAAGTAGTTCTAAAAGCTAAAGATTAAAAATGGGTTTTTGGATGAGACTCAAAACACTTCACTGTGTGAGTTGTCCATAAAATGATTTAAAAAAACAAACATTAAAATCTTTAAATCGATTCTAAAATTAACAGGAATCCGGTGCAAAGGTGACTTGTCGAGTGTGGACGTGACCAAGACCTTAAAGTGTGATCTCAACTGTAACAACACTACTATTAACTTTCACTGGACATAAACATGTCAGTGAGAGCCACTAGTTCTTGGTCATTTTCACAGTATCACAGTTGAAAAAAGTTTGTACACCCCTGTGTTAAGTGTAATTTCTGCAGTATGGGACATCAAGCTGATGAATAAGCCAATCTGTCAGGGGGAAATTGATTTTAGAAACTAATAACCAGGAAAAAAGCATCCTAATTATTTTACACAAAACTGGAGCCCAGCCTTTTGTTAAGTAATAATCTTCAGTGATTCATCCAAGACAATGAAAACGCTCACAAAGCCTCATGATGCACGAACGACACTCTCTCACTCTTTCTGTCTGACTCTTTCTCACCCTCCTCCTTCCTGTCTCACTCTCGCTCTAATCACTCACCATCTCCTCACTGATGCTTTATCACCATCCCACAGGCCGTGCCGAGGCAGCAGGCTGTTCACGGCGTAGTAAAAAGTCAAATTGTTGTGCTGGGAAAGAAGGAAGAAAAAGTCAGCAGTAGCAGGCAGTTAAGAAACTCATTACCTTGCAGCACATTATGGCCTGAAAGCGTCACGGTAATAACTTTACTCACACTGCCAGTTTATTCAGGGTTTACTCTGGATGTGACACCAGCGAGGTGGCTGTGTGTGTGTGTGTTTGCTCATAATCTGTGCACCTGCTTCCCATATCCTCAGCTTAATACTGTCCCCATTCACTGTGCAGCGCTGATATGATAGCTTAGCCTGCAGCCAAAGCAAGGCAGCCGCGTTACACCCGTTTAGTGCCTGTATAAATGACAGGACTTCCATTAAGAGGATGGGACACATTACAAAAGAGCTTTATTACACAGCTGGTGACTGCTGATTTCTGATACAGCCTCACATTTACCGCCAGCGTGTAAACTGTTGTGAAGATTATTGAAATAATATCTTCATTTTTATTTCTCTCCCCTCTCCATCTCCATCTCCATCTCTCTCTCTCCCTCTCTGCTCCCACATATCTTCCTCCTACAAAGCAACAGCATTGCAGCGTCTGCAGTGTGTGCCTTCAACCTGAGCGCCATCACACAGGCCTTCAACGGACCTTTTCGCTCCCAGGAGAACCCGCGCTCCACCTGGCTCCCCACGCCCAACCCCATACACAACTTCCAGGTCAGTGTTGATGATTTAAGAGCGAATCGGCTCGCATTTAAAGAGACAGAGACCCATAAATGAGTTTAAAGAGGGGGTATCCTAAGTTTTTAACATTTTAAATGTGAATGAAAAAGTCAAAAAAACTTGATGTTCAGAATCTGTGCAGATTATCAAACCTCTACATACAAGTCATTATGTTTTATCTCCAAGTAAAATCTGTCTTAATATTCTTGACCTTGATGTTTGAGACTCACTTGCCCTGTTACGACTATGAGTCATCTTTTCATGACTTTAAGTGTCACGAGGTTTGAAACCCAGCAAAGTCATTATGTCTTATTTCTAGTACAAATTATCTTATTATTCCTGACTCTAGAGTGGATTTTTTTCTAAAACCCTCTTCACTGTTGCTGTGGAAACAGCAAGCTAGAGTTTTCAGTGGAAAACACTGTTGTGAAGCTCTACTTTGCACATCTCCCTTTCATTGTGGCATGGCTATGTGCAATCCGAAAACAACAATAACCACAACAACAACAACAACAACAGTAACAGTAAACATGCTGAATCTACTACTTTAATCACTTTTTTTTTTCCCCTGTATTTGTTGCGTTTTTGGCTGAAATTTTGTGAAATATTTTTGTGTAAACAAGGTCTCAGTGGTGTTTTTCGTGTCTCTTGGCTTTAGTCCGTAAAATTTCGAATAAAAAAAGAATGAAATTTGAATTTTTGGCTTATATTCTGTATATTTCACCTATGATTGTGTCCCAGGAAGTTTCTTTTAAGGTATTTTAATCTAAAAAATGAGCATTTCCTCCTTGTTTTAGTGCTTTGGAATACTTCTGAAACGTCATTTTTCTCTAGATTTCAAATTCTTATCTCAAGATTTATAGTCAAGTAAAATTACAGTAGAGATAAAATTAGTAGAATAGTAGAAGTGGTATTGTAAATGCAATTATTTACATTTTTATGCGGCTTTTTGCAAACGTTGTGGTGCAAACGGGGCCATAAGAAGTGTTTTCTAAAACCTCATAGTGAGTAAAATAGGGATCTTTTTAAGTTGTAAAGATACTAAAGGGGCATCAGAGGGGCAGAATAAAGACGAGAACAAGAACAATACCCCTCTTTAACGAATTAAGCCCTCGTAAAAACGATCTCTTTGTCATTCAAACACAGTAAAAAGCTCTTTGGCCCGACTGAACCATCTCTAATCCAGTATCTTAGACTGTGTGGTGTCTGGAGTTTTTCTGGCAGTGCTTCATAGTGAGTTTATCAAATCAACTTTATCCAAGTTCACTAAAAGTACATGAATATGTTTAACATCAGTGCCAGAAATGACTGAAAATAGAGTCAATCTGTTTCCCCTGGAGATTCTTCAACTTATATTTGTGCTTTACTCTCTGGAGATCTCCCAAATGTTCTGATAATCAAAAAATAAAACAAAATAGTTATGGAGTGCGTTTGCAGAGTGCATTTTAAAAGCTACAGGAACTATTTCTTTGTGATAAAAACAGCCCAAAGGGATCGTGTGTCATTTCACAAAGAGGAATATGACAAAACAAAATGTGTGTGTAATAGTGTAATCGAATTTCCTGCCGTACAGATGTCAAATACCGTCCAGAATTGAAAAATCACTGTTCCCAAGCCATCCACTGCTCTGTCACCCAAATATGGATCCTCCAGCAAATCAATCTCTCATTTGAAGTCTCGGAGAAAGAGCAGAAGCTGCGAGCCACCGCCGAGCTCTGCAGCTCAAACAAAGGCCTCAGAGAGCTGTCATTTCATCTTGATTCATCGGCAGGGTCTCAATAAATTGTAGCAGTCACGCCATTATCACAATGTAGTCCTGCTCCTGCTGTAAAAGTTGCAATCGTGATGAGCAGAGTTAAGATCCAGACGGCCGCATTGATTCTGTGGAGACGATGGCTGAGTGTGTGAGGAGCTCTGTGTTTACTGACCCGCTCTCCTCCTCTTCAGTGCGGCACTATCGATGATGAGGGTCCTAATGAGGGTCTGACTGAGCGCAGTCTGCAGGACGCTCAGAGGCTCTACCTGATGAACGACGTGGTCCAGCCGGAGTCTGTGGACCCGCTCGTCATGCAGGACGACGTCAGATTCTCCAACCTGGTGGTGGACATCGTTCAGGGCATGGACAGACTTTACCACGTCATCTACATCAGCACAGGTAAGACCAGAATATAAGAAGAAGAAGAAGTGTATTTTCATTTGTCAGATTTTGATGATATTCCTTCTTGTCCAATCAGAATATGGCACCATCCTGAAAGCGCTCGCCACGCCCAACAAGAACCTGCAAGGATGTTACCTGGAGGAGATGGAGCTGCATCCATCAGGAGTGAGAGAGCCAATCCTGAGTCTGCAGATCCTGCACAGCGACAGGTCTCTGTTTGTGGGACTCAACAACAGAGTCCTGAAGATCCCACTGGAGAGATGCTCGACATATAAGACTGAGACGTGAGTACAGAACAAATCTCCTAATGTATAACTTCTGCACCAAGGAATTTGAAGATTTATAAACAACTCTATTGATTTGCAAATCCTGTTACAAAGACAAGATATTTATTGTTCCTAAAAAGCTGGGACAGGTTCATGTTTCCCGCTGTGTTACATCACCTTTCCTTTGAACAGCACTCAATGAGTGTTTGTGAACTGAGGACACTGGTCTAGTAGCTGCACTCTTCTACTACGGAGCCACGCTGTTGTAACAGGAGCAGAATGTGTCTTGGTTTCATTGTCTTACTGAAGTAATCAGGGACGTCCCTGAAAAAGACAAAGTGTCTTGGATGGCAGCAGATGTTGCTCCAGAACCTGTTTGTACCTTTCAGCATTAATGCTGCCTTCACAGATACTGGGACAGTTACCCATGATGCCTTGGGTTGGCGGCATTTCTGATATGTGACTTTGTCTTTGCATGGTAGAGTTTGAACTGTCACTTGTAGATGTAGTGATGATCTGTGTTAACTGACAATGGTTTTCTGAAGTGTTCCTGAGCCCACGTGCTAATATCCTTTACACAATGATGTGGGTTTTTAATGCAGCGCCGCCTGAGGGGTCAAAGGTCACGGCCATTCAATGTTGGTATTGGGCCTTGCTGCTTACGTGCAGAGATTTCTCCAGATTCTCTGAATCTTTTGATGATATTATGGTCTGTAGATGATGAAATCCATCAATTCCTGCAGTTAGACAAAGTTGAGAAACATTGTTCTTAAACTGTTCGACTATTTGCTCACGCAGTTGTTGACAAAGTGGTGAACCTGGCCCCATCTTTGCTTGTGAAGGACTGAGCCTTTTGGGGATGCTCCTTTTATACCCAATCATGACACTCACCTGTTTCTAATGAACCTGTTCACCTGTGGAATGATCCAAACTGCTGTTTTTTCAGCATCAGCAGCTTTACCAGACTTTAGTTGAAACTTTCCCAGCTTTTTAGGAACGTGTATTGTTTTTTTGTTACTATTTACGTATTATGCAATGTCACAACTTCTTTGGAATTGGCCAATAAGTGTGAATGTGTCTTGATGAGCACAAATGGACAGATTTGCACCTTTCACAGCAGCTTCTACCATAAATGTTTGACTCTTTGTGCGTTCGATGGATGCTGACACGTCGTATTTATCTGTTTGAGTGGTTCGGAGACAAGAAGCTCTGCATAAGTGCAATCCATTCACCGTTTAGCCTTCATGGAAAGCCTTCAGTGTGTCTTAATTGACATAAGTGCGTTTTATCACCGTACCACCAGGCTTTGTTACAGCGCACTATAACACCACATCAGTGAGCTCTTCAGAGAGAGGACGGCGTCACTTTTTACTCAGATCTTGAATCAAATACGAATCCAAACAAGAGACAGAAGTCTTTCCTCTTTGAAACGATCCGTGTGATTGCAGCAGCGTATATTTAATTGTTCGTTTTATGCGTTTGGCTGCAGATTCAGTTTTACCTGTTGTCTTCTTTGAAGGTAATTATCTCTCCTGAACTGGGATTAATGTCTCAGAGACCTTGTGTGTAATCATCGCAGACCTTATGGAGGCTGATAAATGAACGGGGCAGTATCTCCTCACAGGAAGAAATTAATTGTGTCGGCTTTTCTGCAGTAATAAATTTTTGCATACTAGAAAGATAAGAGCTGCTGCGGCTTTTGTTTGTGTCTGAATCAGAGGATAAACAGACAGTGTGAGTCAAGCCACCTCGCCCGCTCGCTCGCTCGCACGCTGCCAGAGAAGTTTCTGGGCATGGATGTGTGTAGCAGCGAGCTACAAAGGCGCAGATAGAGAGAAAGAGACAGAGAGAAGCCTTTTGCTCCGCCATCTCCAGCTTCAGCGTTATTCATGTGAAAATCGGAGTCTCGAGGGGCGAGAAACTCACCGGCACTTTCTACAACCTTCAGTATCTCATCAGAGCGCCGAATCAGGATCCACTTCTGGCCACCTCAAAGTCAACTCCATCCTGGAATACAAATGGCTGGATTCTTTCTGTGTGTGTGTGTGTGTGTGTGTGTGTGTGTGTGTGGTGGGGGTACTCAGTGTGATTTGTGCGTGGGTGGGAGCTTGGACAAGTTCTCATATGCGTGCAGCCTGATGAGTCAGCTCTCTATTTCTAGTAAATCCAAACTTCTAGACACATGGGAGCTCACACACACACTCACACACACACACACTCACACACACACACTGGGAAGAGAAACTATTGCATTTAATAAGATATGGCTGAGATAGGCGAGATGAGAGAGACACACAGAGAGGAGCAGGAAGAGAGAGAAATGCAGACACAGAGAGAAAAGCAGAGCCGCTCTTATTTCAGACACAATGGGGTGAAACGATAAGAGGAGTGGGCTCCAAGGGCACCTGCAAGGTGTGAGGGGAGGGGGCAAAGCAGGACAGGCCGCCTTTAATCCAGTCTGCAAAATACGACTCACCTCTGCGGCTCACTCAGTCTCACAGTCCTTCAAAGGCGACGCCGCTGAAAGCAAGCTGAGCCGCAGAAGACGACAGATGTCAACCTGTCTGTCGTTCTGACTCCGGAGTTTGTCACGAGAAAAGGAGGCATCAAAAAAGCTCTGTGGTGCATAAATGCATGAGGAACTTCAGCAAATATTTACTGCAACATCAAACCTACAATCTGAAAAACAAACAAATATCTTAACCTTTCAGATCAATAAATCACACGCCGCAAAAACTGAAATCCAAACAAGTCTTGATGTCTTATTTTTAGCAAAAATTGTCTTATTATTCTTCACATGAGCCACATTCAACTGACAAGTCCAGAAAAATGTCTCATTTCAAGTTAATTACAGACAAAAATGACGTGTGAAATTGCTCATAATAAGTCATAAAATCTGTCAATGAGATAAAAAAAATTGCTTGTCAAGTTTGTTGAAATTAGATGTTTTGATACAAGAAACTATTTTCTTACCCCATTGGCAGATTTCTTTGACTTGTTATAGAGTCAACCTAATGTCTTTAGGTAGTTGTTTGTAATAACTTATCAGTTTCATCTCAATTGAACTCTTAATTTTCCTAAAGTTCAATCAGCTAGTCTATGCCCTTGGACTTATAGTATAGAGCAGTGATTCCCAACCTGTGGGTCGTGGCCCCTGGTGGGCCATGAAGGTTTTGTAGGTGGGCCACCATATAATTTCCAAAATAGTATTACTTTTGTGAGGGGTTATTTTATAAAGATACAAATATACATAACAATGTTTGAAATGTTTGAACTCAGTTACGTTTTTGAACATACTTATACATAAAAAAGTCCTATAAGACAGCATGTTAGAGCCCGAGATGTAACACAAATCAAATGTTTTAAAACCTAAAATGTAATGACTTGTGAAAAAGGTATCAGAAGTGCTTGGCCTGAAATGTGATGGAAAAAAAAGTAGTAAAACCCAAAATGTAATAATGGCCAAATAGGAGAGTTATCACATTTTGATATCTGCATCTGTCACATTATCGACCAGTTCCTACATTTTGGGTGGTTGTTATATTGTTTTTAGGACATTTCAGGTCTTTGTTACAAATTGGGCATTAACTAGGCTTCATATAGCCTCCGTATTTATGGGGTTGGAGTTGGGTCACAAACATCTGTGAGACGTAAAAATGGGCCTTAAGTTGGGAAAGGTTGAGAACCACTGGTGTAGAGAAAGGTAAAAGATGACATCCAAAGCTCCGTCTTCTTACAGTTCACTCTAATGCAGAGTATTTGTGCCCAAAAATGAATTCATCAATATCTGCAACTCCAATAAAAACATGTTGAAAAATCACGTTATCATTGGAGTGTTCTGTTTGTGAGCACTGATATGACGGCCCTGCTGCTTCAGATTCTCTTGTTTACAAGCCCTGACTCTTTAATCAGCTGCAGATGAAGTGATATTGGACACACTGGCACCAGACTGAAGAGCCTCCTAATGGTGGGGACAGACAGTTTCTGGAGGGGATTGAAGAGGCTCTTCTTTCAAAGTCTTGGTGAGAATCTTGGAGGGAATATCAGATGTGCAAACAAGGCCTATGAGCAGGTTCCAGTTGGTCGAAAACACAGAAACTGGCTCTCTTGCTTTCATCGAAATTAGCAGTTAGGATTTCATTCATAGAAAAGATCAAATGTTTTCCAGCTCAGGTGTGTCTGTTGTAGTCAGGCAGACTGTCCTGACAAGAGCAGTTTGACTCAGTCAGCTTTAAAGACGCCGTAAACTTAGAGAAGATCTCACATGTCTTTTAAGAGTTTGGAGGTAACACTACTTTTCTTTGTTTGAGAGCGGTGTTGTTGTTTGAAACATGGCAACAAGCAAACTTTGTGAGCTTGTAGCGAAGTTTTGAAGCCAGCTACATTTAGCTTAGCTACTCACAGCCCAGTGATGTGTAACATTAGTGAATCCTGGTTGTGTCCTACCAGTGCTCATCTACCAACTCCAACCTCACCAAGCAGAGCAAAGCAGAGTCTTTATCTCATATTTTAGCGTTTAACTCATGTTTTAGCTTTTAGCCTGTGTTCTATCTCTCTCCTCTTTATCTTTCTTATGCTCTTCTGTCTCTTTTCTGTCATACAGTCCAGCTCCTGTTTCATTTTCAGCAGAGAAAAACACAGATATTTCTTCTCACTGCTTAACTTTGTCAGCCATGGTGTTGTCATGGAGACTTGGGCGTGCTGTAAATCAATTTGGTTCCCAACTAGGAAGCTAAGAATTAACATTTAGAAATAACCTATTTTAGCACTGATAATCTCATTTTAAGATGTGGATTATGATCAGGCAAATATCTAGAGATGAGATGTTTAGAATATCACTTAGAAAGTCTTCACAGTCCCTTTAATCAAAACAACTTCTGTTGGTGTTTCACTGCAAAAACTGAAATCTAAGCAAGTCATTGTGTCTTATTTTTAGTCAAATTTGTCTTACTTTTCTTGATTTGAGCCACATTTACTAGATAAGTTCATTAAAATGTCTCATTTCAAGTTTTTTAAAGACAAAAATGAGGCATCAATTGCTTGTGACAAGTAAAAAAAAAATCTGCCAATGGGATAAGATAAAAGATTCTTGTTTTAAGACATCTTTCTAATTTAAAGAAACTTCCCGGGTTAATTCGTCTTATCCCATTGGCAGATTTTTTTGACTTGCTACAAGCAATTTACACCTCATTTTTATCTTAAAAAACTTTGAAATAAGACATTTTTATGGCCCGGTCTGGTGAATGTGGCTCAAATTAAGAACAATAAGATAATTTTTACTACAAATAAGACATAATGACTTGCTTAGATTTCCGTTTTTGCAGTGTTTAACAACTAAGTTTATTTGTTGACCACCTTTACATCATATTTTTAAGTTGAAACAACATGTTACGCTTCACTGAAAACAGTCACCGCTACTAGATGAGTAGCTTCATGGCTGATCTGACTCATCTTCACGCTTTTTTACCGTCTAACATGCAGGATTGTGGCGTTAAAAGGACTATTACACACAGGAAATGCAAAAGTGTGCGATTGTTGAAACTTACACTGCCTCTCTTCAGCCTGATGAACCAGTTTTGTTGAATGTGTTTCATTTTTCCTCAACTATCGATCCTTGCAGCCCTGAGAGTAGAACAATGTTTTCGTCATCATCTTTAACTAAAGTGCTCTCTTAGTGGCCGCTGATTTGAGGCCAATTAACGATAGCTCACAGACAAACGCTGCAGCTTGTGCCACTCTGTGTGTTCGTCCTCTATTTGTGATAATTATATCTGACCTGGACAATTGGCACCTCTGGCTAACAGCTACACTCTGTCTCTATCTGATCTGTTTTGGCTGCAGCAGCATCATGCGAGATTAGCTGCAAAGTTGCATCTATCAGTTTGTTTTTCCTCGTTGGGGAAACCATGCTGCTGGATTTAGAAACGTTGGATAGTGGAGCTGCGTTTCTTTAACTCATTTGTCAAAACTGAAGGTGTCAGACGAGTAAGATTAGATTTGAAAGGTTGCTTTAAGGAAGAAAAGAAACAGAAATAACTGCAGGAATCGCTGAATACGTGATGAGGATGCTGCAGAGGAGCGAGTGTTTCCCTGCACACACACACACATCTGCTTACATAAACATTACGTTTTATTACACAAGCTACAATCGTCCTACTGGTGATAGTTACATCTCCACTTGAGGGAGTTTTATTTTCTAATTGACGTGCGTGAATGTGTGTGAAACTGCTGGGTTGTAAACATGTGATTAAAAGCGACCCAGGAGCGTTTTCGAGGCCAGGACAAGCTCAGCCTGAGTGCAGGGGTTTAAATCAACATCAGGAAAACCGTGAACCAGAACCATGTCTGCCTCAGAGTCTTTATAACCCATGTTTCAGACACGCTGAAGTGAAGCTTTTCGATATATCTCGGTGTCAGCTCCTATAGGACCCCCCCCCCCTCCTATGTGGACCTCAGTGACAGTCCCAGCCTACAGGAGCGTCCCCTGAAAACCTGATTTAGTGTCAGCCGGCCTCTGGAGCTCTCTGCTGCTCAGTCTGTATGACCAATCAGAGGAACTCTCCAGCCGAGGACACAGAGAAAGAGAGAGAGAGAGATGGTGGTGTTCACACACTGGATGTATTTATTACTGCTCCAGACTGCTGTTACTTTTATTACAGGCTTTGTTCTGGCCTCAGCTCGCTGTAATCATTTCTGCTCTCTGTCCTCTTCTTCCTCTCCTCCCATCGCTGTCTGCTTTCTCACCCTGCACTTTTTTTTCTTTCTCTTCTTTCTGCCTTGATTCTGAGCTGGATGATGCTGCAAGCTCCAGCCGGCCACCTTTTAAATTCCCCTGAGCTGCAAAGTCAAACTATTCTCTTTCTTTTCAGAGAATGGAGGGTTGAAAATATATAAAACGGGGTTGTGATAGAAGCTCAGAGAGTAGGGAGGGTCTCAGCGGGCTTTTAACTGTCTGTGTACTTACGTTCAAGATGCATCAACTCATTCCTAAATCCTGCAGGTTGCCACTTTTATGCCTGTTATAAAGGCCGAATAAAATAAGTGTGTGTATATTCAGTTTTTGGGTAAATGATCAACCCTTTGAAACACTCTGACAGGGCGGTAGTGCTTTCCAAAGGTCCAGGAACTTAAAGAAGTTCATAATTCCTCTGAAACAATGTTCTTCTTTGAGCCTGACAGTGTGAATGTGTCTCCAGTTTTTAAAGAGTGACCCTGTAAACTTGAGACCTTCAGCTGAATGTGTCAGTGTTTATCAGCTTTACAACAAAACATAGAAGAAGTCCTCGGGAATGCAGGTTAGTTTTAGACTTTAGTGCATTAATTTAGATTAATAACAGAAAAAAATGCTTTAAAAACTGACGCATTGTAACACAGTTTGTAGTTGCACTCCAGGGAAGAAGGAACGTTTCTCACTGCTTGAGTTCCTGGCGTATTAGTTAGAGCTATGCACAAGGTAACAAACATATCTGTACTTCACTAATAAACATTTCTGACTTTAGACTGTATAATCAGTGGACGCCATGACAGTCGGCTCTAACTGAGGACTCCACAAAAACTGCTCCCCCTAGTGTCTAGCTGCAGTATAGGTCAAAATCTCTGCCTCCTAATGCATTCCAGATGAGAGGTAGTAAAACTTAGAAAATTTATTACATTTACATTACACTGCAGTGATGTAAAGATGTTATTTGGCTGCATTGTGTTCAAGTCCTCTTTTGTCTGAGGATTTGGTTTTTCATTAGTTATCTGACGTTAAGAACCGGAATATAAGTGGGTTTGAAGATGATTGACAGCTGCTGTTCGTGTGTAGTTTTTATCGGGGAGATATGACACTTTGAGGGAGAGCCTAAAAGAGCCAAGACCTTTGAAAGAAAAATATATCTATATGTCTTTTGTTTTTGTTTCCCAGTTCCACCCAAATTCTCTACTGCGCAGACTCTGGCTGCATCATGGCGGCTCTAGTAACAGGGTTATTTTGGTTTCAAAACAACGGTAAAAGGTGGAGCCATGCTGTTCATTCTATATACAGTACGTGTTTCTGTTGTGCATGAAGTGTACCATCATCAAGCTATGGTATGACGAAGCAGATTTATAACCTGACACACCAGACGGACAGTGCCATATATCCGCCGGAGATATTTTACTATTTTTGCTCTTCTCCCAAACAAAGCTGGTCGGGAGAAGAGCAAAAACATCATTTCCTGTCAGACAGGCTTTAGGTGACATTCTCTGTTCTTCTTTTAAAGAAGAAATTGAAAAAAACTGTCTGGTAAAACTACAGATATTGCCACTTCCAGGGAGCGATTGCTTTCAAACACTCAGACGCTTCCCACTGTCGTCACATCTGCAGCTCCCGCCTCTCTTCTCTGATTGGGCGGTCACTATTGGACCGGGTGAAATCATTTGTCAGTGGAGCTTGGCAAGATGGATCTACAAGATTTCAGAAAATGAATCAGGCAGATCCATCCGCTCTGGAAGGTTATACTTTCACACTGGTCAAACAAACTTGAGCTTGGTATGCATTACCAATGTGACCACTTCAGAATGTAATATGTGAATAATCTGTACCAAAACTAGAATGTCTGAATAGTCTTTCTCTTCTGTGAGACTTGTTTCCAGCCTTTCTGAGCCTAAAACTGCAAAGTGGAACCTGGATTCAGATCAATTTGCCGTTCGATTCCTAATCCAACCTTGAAGTGACGTGTTCTGAGTCTGCTGCTGCTTATCTCCATCCACTGCTGCTCTGTGTCAGTTTCTCATCTTTCTCTGTCTTCCCTTTATCACATTTTATCCTCATATTTACATTTCCTTGTCCCTCATTTCTTTCTGTCTTGTCTCTTCCTCTCCATTGTTCTGTGTGATGATGCAGCTCCTTTTTACTCACCAGGGGCTGAGGTTTTACATGGAGAACAGCAGGCACTTTTTGGCAGGCAGCCATCTTTCTATTGTTTTCTTGATTTTTTCCGAGCCAGCTCTATCAGTCTTCAGCCCGGCTCCTACTGGGCCTAATTGGATGTATTAGCGCTGAATGCTAGCAGGAGTTCTCTGTGTTCCTCATTCATCACGAGCAGACTTCCTAAACGGCCACCTCAGCCCGGCGCAGCGGGGAAGAAAAGCCCCGGGGACGAGCTCTCCTCTCTGGAGGGACGACGAGGGGGCGAGAGCCTGTCAGCGGGGGTCTCCTGAGAGCGGCTGCAAGAAATGACAAAACTCTCGTGGAAGCTTGTAGAGAGGCTGCAGACATATGTTTGACTGAGTCAGGCCCTGCAGACGTCTGCTCCGACTGTCAGCGCTGCAGCTAATAAAGGCTGTTTCCAATCCATAATTTATCAGCTCTGGTGATCATATTTGCAATTATACACTGATGGCCTGCCATTAAAGGCGAGGTGAACTATTGTTTTTTATGTCTCCTTGTTAAAGGGCCGGTAATAAAAAGGAGACACTGGTTTTTACAGCATTCACAAACGATTTAAAACGCCAATTACACCCCCAGCGAGAGAATCCAGTAGATTTATCTCCCAACGCCTCAGGTCCAGACATATTGTTATATAGGCTGCTGGGTTTGCATCTCGCTCTATTTCACATTTAACCAACCATGTTTCATACTTTCTATGTTTTGATGTAGTCAGCCATCAGGCGTGTATGTTACTGGATTTAATATCAACAAAGATTTCCGTGTGATTCTCTCACACGTGGTTTCACACGACATCTTCTTCGTTCTCATAAAGTGAGACGTCTGCAGACTCAGCCTCCCGTCCGAGCTGACATCTCTACAGATATAAGCTCTTCTATTCCCATCACAGCTCTTTCCGCCCACGCTGTCTCTAATTGACTTTTACTGAGCTCCTCTTTTTAAGAAAACGGTGAGCAGTCAGGACACAGTGGCTCTAAGAACGCTTGGCTAGTGTTTTACACATCTGCAGAAAGGTCAGGAAGAGATAAACGCCTTGCTACGCCTTTTCTTCCCTCCTATAGTAAATCCTCGTTTATGAAATGGCCCCCGGTGAAAGAAATTATTGGAGAAAATACTGAGGCTGCAAACCATCCTATTCCTACTCATTGAAGTGGAAGAATACAGAGACACACACGATGCAGAGTGAGCTCAAATGTTTTCACTGTATCACAAATCACCGCGCTGCACAGATAAACTTTTCACATATGATGAAATATGTTTTACAGCTGCTTTGTTTTCCTGACTCTTCCGTTGCTTGTGTTACTATCTACAGTTTCTTTCTTGGCTGTGAGTGCTGCTTTGTTTTTATATTCCTGTGCATGACATTGTTGGATGACAGCATTAATCTGAAATAGTGAGGCTGGTGAAATATTTGTCCAAACACAGATTTAGAGGTGCCAGATATAAACATAGCACAAGAAGTAACACAATATGTGTTTGGTAGATTATTTCTCTCTTGCAACAATGGAAAGTCTGTTTGTTTACATTTTCAATGGTGCTTCGCTTGTAAGAGACTTATTCTCAGCTTATTCTGTCGTCCTGCCAAACTTTTGTGCTAAACTGAAATGGGGGAAGTTGTTAGGTGAAACCACAACAGAGTAAAAATGATCAAACCTTTGGGTTTGTGTGTTTGAAGAGCCCACTTAAGGTTCCAGAAAAGTCTTTTCCAATCTACAACAGCTTGCAGAACAACAGAATGTAGCCCTTTGTGGTCGTAATAGTCCCTAAGGGCGAGGTCACATTGGTCCATACTGTACCCAAATATGCTTCAACCTTAAAGTCCAGTTGGTTTGACCAGTGTGACCGCAACCGCAAGTGCTCCGGCATTTCCTTGTCATTGAAAAAGTGTGTTTTTGGGACTTCATGGTCAAGCACAAGCACAGAAACACAACAAGGACATGACGTCCAATCCATGACATATTATTGCTGCACATTTATCAAAAACACTCCTTTTCTGTTTCAAGTGAACATTTTCTATATCATGTGAACAAAAATAATGTACAGAAGCCCATTTCCACCTGTCACCAAATCTTAAAAGTTCGACTTTTAATCTCAGAATTTTAACTGTAACATCTCAAAATTTTGACTTGAGTATCTTCTAACTTTTAAGTTAATCTCAAAATTTTGAGTTTTTGTTTAAAAATCGTGAGTTTTTACCTCAAACTGACTTTTTAGCTTAAAGGTAGAGTATGCAGAATTTTCATAAAAATGAAAAATTTAGTTTTTACCGGAATAATCCTGCTCAATTGTCGCCTCTGTTCTTGTGTGACAGTGTCTGTGTGCGCCTCACCCCCTTATAGACCCCCTCCTCGCCTGTTTAGTTAATAGTACGCTGGACTCTGGACGCTTCTGGGTAGGGAGCAGGAGTTTTTATGGGTGATGATCTGCAGCGAATCTCATTTACCTGCATGAAGTCAGGTGTGCGGCTCTTGAGTTTCTCTCACACGATGCTGCAGGTGCTACTAGGGCTGTTTTTACCGTCTATGGTGTGTTTACGAAGCTACGACTGTTAGCCATGCTATTAGCTACAGTTGGAGGCAGTGAGCATGTGCAGCTGCTGACACTGAGCCACAGAGGAGGAGACGAGTTTTGATGCTATTTGTAATCAGAGAAACCAAACCTATGGAAAACTTCTGCATATTTCACCTTCAAAATTTCGTTTTATCCCAAAACTTTGACTTTTTTTCTCAAAGTTGTAACCATAATATCTTAAGATACTGACGTTTTAGCTCATAATTTTTGACTCATTTTTTCTGGAACAGCAAAAAAATGTGCACATCTACGTCTACGGGCAGGTGTGTTCGAAAAGAACAATTAAATCCATTACTGATAAAAGAAGAATTCCTGTACATTGGGCAAACTTCCAAAATAATTCATTGCAACGTTTTGGTCACAGACTTTTTTTCAATCAAATCGATGCAAAATTTCAACTTTTTATCTCAAATTTTGACTTTTTGTTTAGAAACTTTGACTTTAAACATCAGACTGACTTTTTAGCGTAATATTTGGATGTTTTTTCTCAAAGATTTGGCTTTTTATTTCATGATTTTGACCTTTGACCTGTTCTTGACCTCAAAATTTTGACTCTTATTGCAGAATTTTGACTTTTTATCCCAAAACTTCAACTCATCATCGCGAAAAAAAGAAAGAAATCCTGACATGTCCACGATAAAAAGAGAGGTACTACCATTTATCTACAGTTAGTCTGCAAAAGTGCATTTCTACTTCAGCATTTTCTAGTTTAGGTTAGGGTCACCAAAGACACAATTCATTACCAAACAGGAGGAGATTACAGGGCAAAAGAGGATGCTTTCATTATTTACCTGCTTCTGTCTCCATTCTGCAAACTCTTTCTTCCTAATTCAGGTATTTTTCTGAGTCTCTGCTTCTTTTCTCCTCTCTCCACCTGAATTCAAACAGGTGCCTGCAGGTCTTCATTTGTCCCTCCCTGAGGTCAGAAGCCTCCCAGCATGCCTCTTGGCACTTTACCCAGAACTAATTAGTCTCTGAATCTCCCTCCACCTTTGCTCTTCATATATTATCATTGATTCCATCCTTGAAATATGCACACATTAATTGTTCCGCTAAGCTGATCTGTGTAATCGTGTGTGTGTGTGTGTGTGTTGGAGGTGAGTGGAAGTAATCAGAAAGCCAAATGAGAAACCTTCAGCCACGATGACGCTGCAAAGCCACACATCAACAGCATCAGGGGAACTCAGCCGCCGACCTTGAGACAAAGCGGCTCCACGCTCCGCCCTTGCTGCTCCCTTTTAAATGAACTATTAGGTTCACTGAACTGTGAATATGTGGCCGACCTCATTACGATTATTGTTTCATCTGTATTGTGGAGATTGCTTTCGGCGTCCCTGTAATAGTGTTGCTTAATTAAACTGGCACACAAGAAGGTTAGCGCCGACTGCGTCACGCTCACCGAGGAAGTCGCCAAACTGTGTCGCAGATCGCAGGAGGACACGGCGCCTCCCTCTCCTCTCCTCCCCTCATGTGGGGTCACCTCAGATGTGCTTGCAGCGCAGTAATGTCTTTATTGGATCTAAGCCGACCCCGGGTTCACCGCAGCGCCCCAGACCTGGCACGCAGAGCTGTATCAACACTTGGAGATTCCTCAACCCTTCAGGCTAAAACACTGCAGGCCTCTTCAAATAAACCATGAGGGTCTGTGCCAGGAGAGGAAAAAAACAAAACAACAACAAGAATCTCTCCTTTCAGCCTGGAGGAGGAAGGGACCCACAATGCAGCTCGGATGAGAGCGAGGGAGGAAGGTGGAGGGAAAAAAGAGACAAAAGGGGGATGGAGAGGAGAGGAGGCAGGAAGTGGAGGAGTTATTCACTCTCTGCTTTTATCCCGGGGTTCCTGAGGCGTCCAGATCAGCTCTGCCGCCTAAGCCTCGTCATTAACAGCTTTAGATTTAATTAGCCGTCATTAAGCCTCTGTTTTACTGGGGCAGCTTACAAATATTTAACCACTGTTTGGGTGAAGCAGCGTTAGCAGAGTGAAAACTGGGGAAGAAGCACCTGAATGATGGTCATCTCTTAAAGTTGTTCACGTCAGAAGTTCCCTAAAACATGGAATTCAACATCAGCAAACCAGTTGAATAAGCTCTAGTGCATTTATTTCTACGTGAGAAAGGTGTGTGCCCAACTAAAAAGTGTCACAACACCCTGAATTTTCATCCGTTTTATTACCATTCACATAGTTTGGCTCGATACAAAAACAAACGGCAGACATGAAGTTATGATACAGGATGTTTTTACACAAAAAAAAGTGCTTTCATCCCAGAATACTTTGTTTTATGCCCATAAGCATAGTTTTGTTGTAATGGTTTATTATGTTGCTTATGTGCTGAAGTGTCCCAGGAGCCTTGTTTGGGTGTTGCTTTTTTTCCCTCTTCCCCCCTCTTGTTTCTCCTTTTTCTCCCGCTCTTGCCCCCCCCCCCTGTTATATGTCTTTGTCTTTTTTATGTTCCTTGGACAGGATGAAACTGAAATATAACTTTATTGCTCTGTACTTATGACAAATCAAGTATCTTGTAACCTTGTTTTGTTAAACAAAGACAGACGTGGTGCGGCATATTAATACACGTAGAAAGTAATTTACTTTAAATTTTACGAAAAAAATCAAGTTTGTTTGTTCATTTTAATGTGCAGCGTGTCCAGAAAGTCTCCTTACAATTTAAAAAAGTTGTTACAAAAGCAAATGAACAGAAAAGTTTTTGAAAATTGTTCCAGAATGAGGAGATGACATTGACATTTTTTTAACTAATTTGATACAAGAAACAATTTTGTAGGAGAATTTCCGTAGTCGTCCACTCTACCTCTTTCTCCATATATTTCTCGTGACATGCATGAAGTGACTGACATGATGGTGGATCTTTTCCATATTTAGTTCTAAATCTTTAGTTTCTCTGGGTCCGTTCGTCTCGTTTTGTAGCAATAAAACCTGACAGACATTGTCTTTTCTTGAAGAGCAGCCATTTTTTAGCGACATGTTTACCAGTACCTCTCTTATCAACAGGTAACTTGAAATACACGAATGCAATGTGATGAAAAACTTTGAGAACTAATAAGCACATAAATCAAATCTAACTGAGTTATCTCATTAATTGCCTTTACAATACATTTTTTTTTTTTTTTTTTACCTTGTCCTGTTCAGCATCACGACAACAGAATTGTGGTCCGGCTGCCGTATTTTGCAGAACACATTTTACTTTGCCAAGAGGAGCCGTTTGTGTAAAACGCTCCCCTTGAGATTTAAATGATATTTTTATTAGTGTTTTGTAATTTATTTTTTCTGTACATTGCCAAGGTTAAAGGTTACTGCCTGAACGGACTAGGGTGAAAACAGATGAGGGATAGTGACAGAGGGAAAGAGCAGACAGAGAGGGAGAGATAAACAATAAAACAACAGAAGACAACAACCACAACAACTGGACGAGTGAACGCAGACAGGGGATCCAAAACTAGCAGCTGATCCTGCAAGAAAAAAAAACAAGGGGAGAGAGAGAGAGACAGCAGACAAAAAAGAATAGAGGGAAACACAGTATCCCGAGGTCTTTGACACAACAATCTCTAGGAGCACCTGTGGAGAGATGAACTGGAGAGATCATGAGAATCAATGAGCACAGCAATAACAATTATAAATCTATATGCACAGGAACAAATGTATACACACATACTTACCTACACAAGCAGCTGCATGGGTGTGAATGCAGATTATAAGAGTTGAGTTATGTTTGGTCTTGAGTGATCATGCCAGGGAGTGAACATGCAGGTGTAGCCCTGCTGCCTCCAAGGACCGGATACACACCTAGAGGGCCCCCAGCGCCGGGCAACCGGCAGCTATGTCAGAGCGCAGAGCCCAATACATTTACAATACATTTTTAAGTTGTAAAGAGACTTTATAGACAGCACACACACACACACACACACACATTTCACTGTCTTTCTCCAGTCGTTCATTCACTTCAGTTTGATAGTGTCCATAGCAACCACCATAGCGACCGTAGAAAAATCAGGTGAACGGACATGGAAAATTCAGAGTAAAAATATTCATGTGAAACGAACACAACCTGTCAGCTTTATCTGACTTCGGCAGGTAATATCTCAGATGGCAGATGTTATTTTTATTTTGAATATGCATATTTCAGCAGTGTACACATAGAAAAATCAAAGCTAAAAGTAGAGTCTTCACGTGTGAACAGAAACCAGGGGAGACAGTTGATCAGTTTGTAACAGAACTTGGAAACAGAAACAAGAAAATGGGTCTTATTTTACTGTTTAAATGTTATTCATCCTATCAGCTATTTTTTGTTTCATGATGTGTCAGTTATACTTATCAGATGCTGACAAAATGTAGAAAAAGTTTTTCTCTCTGTGTTGACTCCACTTTGCTCTGGTGCAAGTGCAAAGTGAGGAGATTCACCCAATATGGAAGTGACGCTGCATATCAGTTGTTGGGAGAAAAAAAAGTGCACCATCTTCATCCAACGCCTTAACCATTCCTATTTCTGACAGTTTTCCTCTTTTTTGTGGTCTGCAGACTCTGCTTGGAGGCGAGAGACCCCTACTGCGGCTGGGACTTCAGGCAGCGTCGATGCACCACCCTGGAGGACAGCTCCAACATGAGCCAGTGGAAACAGAACATCACTTTGTGCCCGGTGAGTGTTTCAGTTACTGCAGGATTTACCCTCAGAGATTCTGTCTGTACGGCGCCGTATGACTCTTTCTGATTTTACAAGTCAACAATGTCATTTAGCAGACGGTGAAGTGACGTACGACACTGATTCTACCTTGAAATGCCCTTGAATTTTTCTGCACCGTGCATGGAAAATCTGCACCTTAATCTCTTTATGACGACAGATAACTCACTGATGTTTGCTGATCTGTCGTCTTCACCTTGGTTTAACTAATCTTTGTCCTCCAGCTCCGGAACCAAACCACCAATGGCGGCTTTGGGCCCTGGGCGCCATGGCAACCATGCAACAACGACGATGGCGTGGACGGTGTGAGCTCGTGTTTGTGCCGCTCCAGGTCATGTGACAGCCCTGCTCCTCGGTGTGGAGGCAAAAACTGTCAAGGCCCCACCATCGAGGTTTCCAACTGCTCCAGGTGAGAAAAGTTAAATGATTCTTCGAGCTTTGAAAATGAAATCTCTGTTTGAAAATTGGTTTCAGTCAAGAAGATGATAAAAAAAACAGTTAGTTGTCCAATCTACAAAGAAAAAAAAAGGATAAAATTTCATCCTCAGACACTTTGATCCTTTTTTAAACAGTTGCTAGTTTTACTCTAAGCAACATTTATTTCCTCTTCTTCGTTTTTAAGGTTAAGATTTTACTTGTTTTGTGCAGCTGTGGTGGAAAACAAACAGTAGAACATAATTTTTAAAGAATTAATGAAAATATATCTGTAGATAATTGAAAAAAAAAATTTTTTCTTCATTTCTTTGATCATTTTTCTCTCAAATAAATAAAGTTTAACACGATCTGAGAAGCTAAGAATCTCTTAGATCTCTTAAGTCTCTTAGATTTTTTCAGATTTTTATTTTTTTTAATTATTATTTTTCTCAAAGAAAGTTCTTGGATGTTCTGTGCAGCTTTTGCTCATGAAAATATAAATTAATTAAACAACATAAATATTGAAGAGTTAATTAAAAAAAGAAAAAACTTGAGTATATAAAAATCTGAAGGGGAAAAAAGATTGCATTTTGATGAAATTATTTATCTTTTTATGAAAAAAAGTTTTACCTGAGCACAAATATGAATAAGAAAAAACACAAAACAAAAAAATAAATGAAAACAGCGTAACAAAATCCTAAGAAGTACCTTCTTATTTTACTCTTCCTCTTGTTTTCTCAAGACTGAAGTGGTTACAAAGTATGTGCATCTAAGTTTTATGAAAAAGAAACTTTAAAATAGAAACGTCTCTAAGAAAGAACCGAAATTAAGCTTTTTTTTTTTTAGAAGTTCCACTTCTTTTCTGTACAGTCAGGTTTACACTGACAATCTAAAAACATTTTTCTGTGGCAAAATTCAGAGATACTGATGTTGTCCTTCAACTTCAACAGAGAACATTTGATCCTGTTTTTAATTTTTGCACCTACTCCCAGATATTTACAGTAAAGATTTGAAGTTTTATAAATGTCTGAGCAGCCTCCTGGTAAACTTGAGTCTCTGATAGATTTAAAAAGATCTTGAGGATAAAACCGTCTTCATCATCTGCTCCAAACCTCTGCTCTGAACTAAAAGACTCTGAATCTCTCACCTCAGGGCACAATTTACACGCTGACAGAACATGAGAAAGATCAGGAACGTGAGGAACCTTATTAGAACATGGAGGTGACACTCTGGCCTCCTGTGACACCTCTCAGCGCCTCCGTCTGCAGGGGAATAGGAAATCAGAGCGCTGCAGACGGAGGCGCGAGCAGACAAAAGGAGCTCAGACACCTTCATAGTGCAGATTTAATCCTTGGTGTGGAAATTGAATTGTGCTTTTGCAGAAAGTGGCAATTAAATCATGAAAGTGCTACCCAGGAACAAAGCACTTAGGGAAATTGAAGGCGTGTTTCCCCGTCAGAACGAACTGTATGTGTGTGTGTGTGTGTGTGTGTGTGTGTGTGTGTGTGTGTGTGTGTGTGTGTGTGTGCGTGTGTTTACATTCCTGTTTCCAGAATCTGAATAATAATCAGACAAAGATGAAACGTGCTTCCCTTTTTCTCCATTATGCATTAAAAACCTTCAAAGGAGAATAATACTAAAAGCAGTCATGAATAATAACCATGTTTTGGGACTAATGTGGAAAGCTTTTCCTCGTCTGTCTGTTACCATAGAAATGGAGGCTGGACGCCCTGGTCGTCATGGGGACAGTGCAGCACAACCTGTGGTACGGGCTTCGAGCTGCGGCAGCGCTCCTGTAACAACCCCTCCCCCCGCCACGGCGGCCGCGTGTGTGTGGGACCCAGCAGAGACGAGCGGTAAGAAAAACTCATGTGGTGAAAAAGTTACTTTAATAAATCAGAACTTTGACGATCAGAAGACGACGACGGCGATCCAATCAAATAATGAACTCAGGCTTTAAATGTCGTCTCCCACTGAGAGCATCAGTCTCAAAAATGAGGCAAAAATGTTAAAATGATGAATCTGATTACAAACTCTCAGTGATGTGATGCAGAGATGTCGAGAAGTTGATCCACAAACTTTATGATGTTAGTTTTGAGTGTTTTCGACCAAAACACACTTTGATTATCGGTTGAATCTATACGAAGGTCAATCGATTCTTAATTATCTCTCTTAGTGTTGCATTTCTCTCCTGACTCTGGATGTTTTTTGGATTTTTGGGGGAAGTTAAAATGGAAAGTGGAGTCCAAACAAATGCTCATGCTTGAGTAAACAACTGTTTGTTGCCAAATTAAACACACAAAAAAGTTCTCTTTCCCTTTTTGTTTATCGGCCCGTACTTAATTTGACGTAAGATTTTATAATTATCCATGCACTGGTCATGTATATTTCCTTTTAAAGTCTATTCTCTTTTCTTAATTGATATATGGGCGTGTGGGAGGGGGATTTCGACTGCAGGTAATGTGTAAAAATGTTGCATGCTTCCCTTGGGATCAATAAAGTATCTATTTATCCCACTATCCATCTATCTGAAAAGTTTTATCTGTTATTTTTACATCCCCTGAGTAGTTTAGATTCATGAAAAGAAAAATGTAGGACAACTAATGAAAACAAAATCCACAAAAATTTGAAAAAAATAAGACAATCCTCTTACTTTTTTTCAGTATTTTTTAATTTTTAGTTTTTGTTCCATTTTGTTTTCTCAAAGATATAATGTTTACTTGTTCTGGGCAGCTTAGGTTCACTGAAATGAACCATAAAACACCACAATTATCCAAGAAAAACGACAAAATATTCAGGCGCCTTGGGCCCCGACAGTCCAGACCTATAGCACCATAACTAAGAGCTGGTCCAAACCTGATCCAGCTCTGATATAAGCCTTATCAAAAAGGAAACGTTTTAAGCCTACTCTAGATAATAGTCTGCTTTCTGTACCTCAACCAAATGATTCCAAAGACGAGGAGCCTGAAAACTAAAGGCTTGACCTCCCATACTACTTTTTCCTGGTGGTGATGTGTTAGGAAATTATAACCACTTCTTTTTTCCTATTTCAACCAATCGTCCTGAAATTGTCTCCACAGATTCTGCAACGAGGGGGTTCCCTGTCCTCAGCCGATCTTCTGGTCCCCGTGGGGCTCCTGGACCAAGTGCAGCACAGAGTGCGGAGGAGGCGTCCACTCCAGAGTCCGAACCTGTGAGAACGGGAACAGCTGCCCGGGCTGCGCGCTGGTAGGAGACACGCACACACACACACGCACACAAACACACACTTAGTCAAGACACTTCTGCACGTCTGTGAGAATCAGCAGGACCAGACTCTGCACCTGTGTTTACCTTCAGAGACTTTAAGGAGTCTTAACTTTTATCTGTGTGTGCTGGAGGATGAACAATGAACTTTAATGAAGTGAGGGCAAACTCATTTTAAAGGTGAGGAGGTGATGATAACAGCCCAGATAAATACAGACATGTTTTCCATTTTCTTTCCTGACCTTGAGCGGCACAGCTGCAGTTAGAGCACTGACAGCGTGTCAACAGAAAATGTCTGTAAAATGTCAGCGGCGTCAAAACAAAATGTCACATTTCTTTTTTTTATGGGGGTTGATTTTATCACTGAGTGACGACAGACAGACTCCAGGGACACCACTTTAGTTTTAACACAGAAAAATAGGACATTGTCATTTCAATATGAACAGAAAACACGTCTGAGCTTTTTCTTGAAGTGCAAATAGCAAACATGACTTTTTGAAGAGTGATTTTTAAATATCTCTTCAAAAACTCTGATGCCTTCTGATTAAGTTTGACTTTATTTACTCAAGAATAAACTCTACTGACCTTTGAAATCCTGGATCTCCCACTTTATTAATATCACTTGAACTCAGGATGTAGTTATGAGATTCATGCAGCTTCTAGAATCACTCACCAACTCTCTCCATCCTCTACTTCAGGAGTACAAGGCCTGTAACCTGGAGGCGTGTCCTGAGGTGAAGAGGAACACGCCCTGGACCCCCTGGATGCCCGTCAACGTGACCCAGGGTGGAGCTCGCCAGGAGCAGAGGATGCGCTACATGTGCCGCGCCCACCTGTCCGATCCACACGAGCTGCAGATCGGGCGCAAGAAAGTAGAGACGCGCTTCTGTCCCAACGATGGTACAGCCGCCTGCGAGACAGACAGTAAGTCATCAACCAGTAAACAAGATATTTATTCTTCTAGCTGATTCACTCATTTTGAATTTGATACTTGCAACTCATTCCTAAAAAGCTGGGACAGGGTCAACAAAAGACTGTGAAAGCTGCTGATGCTGAAAAAACACATGTTTGGATCATTCCACAGGTGAACAGGTTCAACAACTGCGTGAGAAAATAGTCCAACAGTTTAAGAACAATGTTTCTCAACGTCCAACTGCAGGAATTGATGGATTTCATCATCTACAGTCCATAATATCATCAAAAGATTCAGAGAATCTGGAGAAATCTCTGCACGTAAGCAGCAAGGCCCAAAACCAACATTGAATGGCCGTGACCTTTGACCCCTCAGGCGGCGCTGCATTAAAAACCCACATCATTGTGTAAAGGATATTAGCACGTGGGCTCAGGAACACTTCAGAAAACCATTGTCAGTTAACACAGTTCATCACTACATCTACAAGTGACAGTTCAAACTCTAACATGCAAAGACAAAGTCAGACATCAACAACACACACAAACACTGCCAACCCACATCATGGGCATTATGGGTAACTGTCCCAGTATCTGTGAAGGCAGCATTAATGCTGAAAGGTACAAACAGGTTTTGGAGCAACATCTGCTGCCATCCAAGACACTTTGTCTTTTTCAGGGACGTCCCTGATTATTTCAGCAAGACAATGAAACCAAGACACATTCTGCTCCTGTTGCAACAGCGTGGCTCTGTAGTAGAAGAGTGCAGCTACTAGACTGACCTGCCTGCAGTCCAGACCTGTCTCCCATTGAAAATGTGTGAAGCACAAAACACAACAACAGAGACTTTGGGACTGTTGATCAACTGAAGTTGTTCATCAACAAGAATGTGAAAGAATTCCAGCTCCAAAGCTTCAACTATTAGTGTCCTCAGCTCACAAACACTGAACCAGTGTTGGTAAAGGAAAAGTGATGAAACACAGTGGGAAACATGAACCTGTCTCAGCTTTTTAAGAACGTGTTGCAGGCATCAAATTCAAAATGAGTGAATGTTTGCAAAATCAGTTTATCAGTTTGAACAATAAATAGCTTGTTTTTGTGCGTATTCAGTTGATTTGTATATCATTGTATTCTGTTTTTATTTACATTCTACACAACGTCCGGACTTCATTGGAGTCAGGGTTCAACATTAGGCCCAAACTAAACAAAACCTGACAGAGTTCTTGAGGAATAAATGCTTTCTTTCAAGTCTCCAGGTGTTTTTTTTTTTCAGAGAATTATTTCCTCTGCATGAAAATAACCAAACAGCAGTTTCTTCACACAGAGGCGTAAATTGCTTTGGACCACAGGGCGCCTGTTCAGCTGTGGCGCTGTTGTAAAGTCTCTCAATGTGAAGGTTGGGGGTTCAATCCCAGCTCCTGTTGTTACATGTTGGAGTGTTTTGGTGAGACACTGAACCTCACTTACTCCCGGTGGCGTCTCCAGTGAAAGACATCATGCATGTCTACATTAGCTGTGGCTCAAACTCTTCCTCTCTTCATGCTGCTGGACCAAATGTTCCTGCACAAAGAAGCTTTTTTGTGTTGAAAAAGCTCCCACTATGAGTACATGGGCTCTGGTATCATCAAATTAAGGCTACATTTGTAAAAAAAATATCAGATTTAATCTCAATTCTGTGAACCCCTGACAGAAATAACCAAGTTTAAGTGGGTTAAAAACTGGAAAGCCGGAGTCTGAGCAGGTTATTTTGAGTGTTTGCATGAAGAAATATCAATGAAATCTCTCCCACTCAGGTCGAACAATGAGACCTTTCATCCTGTCACACTGTTAGCTCCCCTACATGCT
>RPOG01005533.1:0-31178 GCA_008086565.1 Thalassoma bifasciatum | reverse complement strand
CAAAGGAAAAAGATCCATCCTCTCAAACATGAACTGATGCAAACCTTTCCTGCAAAAAAAAAATCTGTGAGTGTGGGATTAATGAGGAAAGAGTTATTAATCCATCAGTCATAGGAGCAGCTGCTCATGCGGGTGAAGGAATGTGTCAACTTAAGGTTCAGCTGCCAGGAGTGATGTTGATCATCCTGATTATCCAGTTTAACTAGGTCTCACAACTTTGATTCATTTTTTTACTGGATTAAAACAAAAAAGATCATTAAGAGGTTATAATAATGTGCACAATTTAACTCTGGTGCAAAACCTGAAATCCAAACAAGTAATTATGTCTCACTATTATAAACATGCTCATTCATTATCCACAATTTAAAATGAGATTATCAGCACCAAAACAGATGGTTTTACTCTTTACAAGCAATGAGGGCATCATTTCTCTTTCAGAATCTCCGAGAATAATTTTTTCCGGACGTTTCAGGTGAGTGTGGCTTAAGTCTAATAAACAACTGAAAAAAAAAGTCTTAAACACTAGCTTAGATTTCAGTTTTGCAGTTTTTATAGGGTACAAAAAAAGGAAACCTGGTTAAAGAGGAGTTTAAATCGGGATTATTTTGATTATTAATGATAATTAATTTTCCAGAGATCCTCCTAAGGCAGACTGCATTTTGAAATCACAGCAAACAATAATCACAGCTTCACGGAGCAGTTAGAGGCTGATAGTTGTTCTTTGAAGTCGAACAAGCTTTTCTCCCTTTGTTTCTTATTGCATCTTTGAATCTTGAGGAAAAGCAGCTGATGAAACCATGTGCAGGGATAAAGAGGAAGAAAACCTGTCCTCCTCAGTCTTTCCCTCTCAGTTATCTGAAGCTGGACTCACTCCACCTCGTCCTGAGTCTCTTCTTTGAATTTTCACAAAAATGCCATTTTTTGGTCCTAGAGTGCTGGAAGACTTCAGCTCCAGAGGAACCTGCAGGTGAAAGAAAACCACAGAAACAAAACATTCTCAGGTCATTTCACAAGTCCCATATATGTGTGTGGGTTGTTATTCAAAACTAATAAAAGTTAAAAAGATTAAATATTTAGTTTTTTGATTTATTTGAAGCTGAAAAGCCCTGCAGCTGGAGGGGATGGTTGAGATCTTGGACATGCATGGTTACGTCGTTCTGTGTTGGTGAGTTTTCATGCACCACCAACTTTCAATAAAGGAGACGACCCTTCAGGGGCAGCTTTATTTATTGCAGACTCAAAACTTTCAAAATCTAGCAAATTTGTGGTATTATATGATAAAAGAAACAGTGCTGAGGAGTGCACCATCAGGTCTAACATTTTCTTTCCAAAAGAGCTGTGACCAATTCTTCTTTTTTTCAACAAATCTAGATTAAAGAGAATCATAGAGTGACAGACTTGCACGTATCTGCATTTAACCTGCAGATACTGTAATAACCCATAGAGAGACACTCTTGATGTCTGAACAGAACTTTGATCTGACCATTTGAGAGTAACAGTGAACTCTTGTGTACACAGCAGAAGACAGCAGTATTTTAAAAAGGTTGTTGTAGTCACTAATTTACAGTACAGGCCAAAAGTTTTGACACACCTACTCATTCAACTTGCATTTTCTTTATTTTCATGACTATCAACCTGACTGATTGACCTTCATTTCTTAAAGTAATGATGCCCACTCGTTTTTCTTCAGTTAGCTGATTGGTTCTTGTCATAATAGGAATTTTAACAGTTGTCCAATAGGGCTGTTGGCTGTGTATTAACCTGACTTCTGCACAACACAACTGATGGTCCCAACCCCATTGATAAAGCAAGAAATTCCACTAATTAACCCTGATAAGGCACAGCTGTGAAGAGAAAACCATTTCAGGAGACGACCTCTTGAAGCTCATCCAGAGAATGTCAAGATTGTGCAAAGCAGTAATCAGAGTAAAGGGTGGTTATTTTGAAGAAACTAGAATATAAAACATGTTTTCAGTTATTTCACCCTTTGTTGTTAAGTACATAACTCCACATGTGTTCATTCATAGTTTTGATGCCTTCAGTGAGAATCTACAATGTAAATAGTCATGAAAATAAAGAAAACGTCCAAACTCTTGGCCTGTTCTGTATGTTTCAAACCCACCTTGGTCTCCTCACAGGCCACGATGCTGTACCGTTGGAACAGACGCACCAGAGCCATTTTGATCTCCAGCTGAGCGAGTCTCATCCCCACACAGTTACGAGGACCAGCTCCAAATGGAAGGTAGATGAACGGATGTCGATTGGCTTTAGCCTCTGGAGTGAATCTAGAGATAAATCACAAGTTTAGATGTAGAAAATATGAAAGCATCAGAAACTGGCATCATCAGTTTTGATAGATTCATTGTACAGGTGGAGGGTTGTTTCTGCGGGGCCAAAGTGCCTGACGCGCCTCCTACATCAGGGTCATCAGGGGACCACTGCTTATTGAAGTTTCTTCCCATTAACCACTGAACGCCTCCTTGTGGCGAAGCGGTGACAATGTCGTCTTCCTGCCACCCCCAGCAGCAGGCCCATCTCACAGCTTTGGCCCCAAATTCTTATCCCTCCTTCTCAGCCACAGCCAGAAGCTAAATTATTAATCACAGTGAAATTATTCAAATGGAGTTTTTTTTTAGCTTTAGGTCATTTGGGGAAAGACGTTTCAGGGGAACAGACATAGTACAAATGTGCTCAGTAAACTAGAGATGGACTGATACGGTTTTTCAGGACTCATATGAATTATTAGTAGTCAAGGAGGCCAATGATAGATGGTTGGAGCTGATATTCATTTACAGTAAAAGGGGAAATACTGGTGTCAAGATTTTGAATGATACAAATTCTAACACGGGACTTTTGTATAAAGCCTTTAAGCATATGTTTGTTAAAGGTGAGTGACCTCAAAAAAGTCTCGTCTCTAAAATAGGTTATTTAAATGCTATTTCTCTCATTGGCTGTCAGATTTAAAAAAAGGCTGATGCTACTATGTGCCAAAATGCAAATATTGGCCCCCTTGGGCGCCAATAACCTGCCCCGGCCAATAATTGGTCTGTCCCTATTGTAAAATGTAAAATAGTATAGTAATAGGGCAGAGTCAAAGCGAGGTCTCTCATATTCTTTGAAGACCCTCTTAAAAGGGGCCTTACTGAAAATGTAAAAATCTATCTACCTTCATCTAAGGCAGCCATGCCCTTATATGGAATAAAACTTAGAAAATAACAGGTGATGTAAAAATCCATGAGCTATTCAGACCAAATTCACTTTTTGAACCAGACTGTAGACATTTTTATTTTTACTGTGTTATCTATTTGGCTCTTGGTCGTTCTGCAGCCAGCCTCTTAAAGAATCTCAAACAACAGCTTTTTACATTTTCATGTGGAATTTATAGTTTTAAACCAAAAGTGATGCTTGGTCCACGCTGAACAAAGATGCCTGTAAAACTTTGACTGATGCAAAAGGATGGAAGGGTTAAAATGTAGATGCACAGGTGAACATTTGATTATTCAAATATCCAAATATACAGAGCTTGGCCTCAACCTTTGAAGGACTATTTATGTAAATGTGCTTTAAACTGTGATGGTGCAGCTGGTGACCTGTGTCTCTCACTAATGCCTGCTGATGCACACCAACTCATGTAAATACTGTTGAATACCATCTAAACTGGGGTGCAAATGTTGTATATAAGTCTGAACTTTACATTTTTTAAATTCTATTTTGTTAAATTATGTCTAATGTATTTCAGACACTTCATTCAATTTTAGCCATTTTTGAAATATTAATTCTCATTATTCATTCCCATTTCATTGTAGTCAATGTTCCTGTTGTTTATATCTTGATGCTGCACAAACTGATCTCCCCAAAGACATCAAAGAGTGGGATCTTATCTTGTGCTCAACATACATTAAGGATTGTACTAGACACACTTTGCTGCCATCTAGTGGTCAGAGGGGTAAACCGAGCTCTGTCGTGATGGTGGAAATTATAGTTTGGCAAGAAGTGCATGGATTTAAGGTGCTCAATTTGAGAAGTTGTCAAGGTTGGAGGTATATTGCTAAGATAAATATACGCTAATATATTTTGGAGTAGACCACGTGTAACGAAAATGATCAGTTATTGGCTGATTTTATTATGTTTCAGCCCCATGAGGCAGGAGTAGCAGCAATATCACAGAAGTTTGAATTCCTGTAAACATGATTGAAAAGCTCTGATGAGTTAAGAACCTAATTCATGTCTGTTTGATTAATTAATTTCAATTAATATAGCAAGATTCAAAGTGTGGACATGGTGGAAAACATGTTTTAGAAATTTGAAAAGGTGCCTGCTTTGCTTTGTTTGGCATTCAGTGCAGACAGCAAAGAAAGAGTTTCATCGTGCAGGGAAAAATGTTTCATTATTGTACGGATGAAAAAAAACACTTAAGATCTTAAAACTTGAATGTTTCCCTGCACGGTGAAAATAATTGTCGTCCACACTTGTTGCAGTCTCAGAGTCGTCCTCTTACCGCTCAGGGATGAACTTCTCCGGCTCGGGCCAGTGCTCGGGGTCGTAGTGAAGGAAACCTGCTGGGATCTCGATGGTCATCCCTTTAGGGAGGAACTGTCCGTTCAACGTGCAGTCATGGTCGATCTCTCTCGCAAACCTTTGAGGGTTGGACAAATGCCACAGACAGATTTTTGACACAGCTTTACATATTTGTCCCTCTTTACTCTCTGTGATTTACTCTGGTGATGTTATTGGTGAGAAAATATGACTTTGTTTAAGTTTTGCTATGCCTGGGCCTCCAGTAATGTGCCATTCTCACCTGAACCCTGGAGGGTAGAGACGCAGAGCTTCACTTATGACCAGATCTAAATACTTCAGCTCCTGGACATTGGAGTAATCTGGAGACTCCTGCAACAAAAAGAACAAAACGTACATTCAGCTTTTTCCAATGAAAGGATCAAACATTTAAAGCCAGTGGCAGCAAAGCTTCTTGGGTTATTATGTTGATTCACAAGGATCCACGTGATCATGATAGTAAGACAAAAAGCTGTATTTGTGAGATCATAATGATAAGATTGAAAATTAGATCTTAAATGAATCATTTAAAAGTATGAAATTTGAATTGTCAAATTTATGGAATTCAATGTGAAAAGAGTTTAATGTCCAAACAGTCACAAATAAATGATCAAAAAGGTGGAAAAAAAGACAGAAATTCAAAACAAGAGATAAAGGCAGTTATTGGAAAATTATAACAATTTCAGAAATTTAAAAATGAGTTTAGTATAAAGAGAAAAAAGAAGCCGAAAATTGAAGAAATACATTCAAAAAAAAAAGTCAAAATAATAGGATAAGTCCAAACATTAGCTCATACTCTAAAAAGGAGTCAAAGTCTGAGATTAAAAATCACTTTGAGTATAGAATAAACATTTCAATTCATAAAAAGCAAAAAAAAAAAAAAAGAGTAAAAATATATCAGATAATAATTCAAATTATACAACAGATGTAATAACTATAAAGAAAATGAAGAATCCAAAGAACGGCTCAAAAGTCACAAGTATCTCATTAGTCAAGAATAAAACCTCCAAGAAATTTAGCTCAATGAGATTTAAAGTTATAAGAACATTTTTGGTGGTTTTAATGATCATTTTGAGATGATACAAGAAATTTTAATCCCACACAGAACCCAAAGAAAAAACTATTATGTCTTGTAATCTCATAATTTAGACTTTCTCTCGTCCTCAACCCTTAAAATAAACATCGAAAGTAAAATCATGGGGTTATTTTCAATTGCCTGTCATGGTTTTCATATTTTAATCTTCCTCCACACACTCACATGTCTGGAGAAGAAATCATCCACCTCCTCCTGAACTCTGCTCTGACACTCGGGGTGGAGAGCCAGCAGGTAGCAGGTGAAGCCCAGAGTGTTGCTGCTGGTTTCATATCCCGCCAGAAGAAATACGAAAGCCTGACCCACGATCTCGTCCTCAGTGATCATCTTCCTCTGCTGTCGTCTGCCGGGGGACTCGTGAGGGCCGGCTCGCTCGTCCTGATCGGAGGCTGACGTATGCGTCTGCTGGTTTCTGTGATGGAGCTCATCGCTGTGGCTCCCTGTGTCAAACTGGTCCAGAGACACATTCTCTCTGTTGGTTCGTGCGTCCAACATCAGCTGCAGGAAGTCTCTTCGCCTCTGTGCAAAGAAATGTATCAGCTAATGAATCATAACTCTGTTTATCTGAAATAGAAGAGGAGCTGAGTCAGACGCTTCACCTGCTCAGGTGGCTGCTCCTCCCTCTGCTTGATGATTTTCTGAATGCTGTTGATGAAGAAATTATTCATCTTGTCTCGCCGTTTGTTTGGGATGAGTCCAGCCAGAGGAGCTGCGATGAACGGGAAGGCAACTAGACACACAAACACACACTTTAAATTTTAGATTTTTGTATTCGGTGTCCCAAGTTTTCATCATTTCACTTTACACAAATATTTCTTTTGCAGGTATTTTGAGAGGTGCTGAGGTAAGACTCCATTTCCCATGAGCACTATCACCCACTGTTGTCAAGATGTGATCCCTGCCAAGACCCGTTTGTTTTGATCTGTTCTGTGGGCTTAGCATGACACAGCAGCCTGATGCCACGTTGATTTTATTTCCTTCAAACATGTCTCTATTAAAATGCCTAAAAAGCAGAAACTCCATTTTTAAAAAAGCAAGAATACAACTAGAGCAGTGATTCCCAACCTGTGGGCTGTGGCCTGAAAGGGGGCCGTCAGTCATTTCCATAATAGTGTGAATTTTAATGGAGGGTAAGTATGTAGAGATACAAATATACAGAATAATGCTTGAAATGTTAAACCTCAGTTATGTTTTTAGGGATATTAAACATGTTCAAACATTCATACACAAGAAAAGTCTTTTATGAAGGCATGTTAAAGCTACGGAAGAGGATTAGGGCCACTGAGAAAAAAAAAAATTCCCCCCCAAAAAAAGTCAGAATTCTGACTTTAATCTCAGAATTCTGACTTTTTTCTTTTTTTTTTTTTCTCAGTGGCCCTAATCCTCTTCCGTAGAATTCTGAGAAAAAAGTCAGAATTCTGACTTTAAACTCAGAATTCTGACTTTTCTTTTTTTGGAATTTTTTTTTTTTTTCAGTGGCCCTAATCCTCTTCCATATAAAGCCCAATATGTAATATGACCCAAATTTAACAAAGTCCTGAAATGTAATTAAAAAAAACAAACAAACAATAAAATACAATAAAACCCAAAATGCAATGAAACAAATGTTATTTCACCTGAAAATATAATCACTAACCCAAAATTTAACAAGTTTTTACATTGTGGACAAATAATTATTACGTTTTGGGCTCAGCATCCGTAGCATTATTGATCAGTTATTACATTTTCTTTCTTACATTTCAGGTCTTTGTTACAAATCAAGCTCTAACAAGTCATTATATAGCCTTTGTACCTACAGGGTTGGAAGTGGGCCGTGAACATTTTTGAGGCTTAAAAGTGGGCCCTGAATTGAAAAAGGTTGGGAATAACTGAACTAGAGCGTACTCACTGAAAAACATCATGATGGGACGGAAAAAAGAGAAGGTGAAGAACATCTGTGCGTGGCTGACAAATGGGTCGTCTGGGTTGTTCTGAGAGTCCACCTGAGTGGCAAACGCCACACTGGCGATCACATCCATAGTGAAGCAGCCAAAACACCTGCAGAGACACAAACATGAGGGATGGAGAACAAAAACACAAACTTCTGCTGACAGACTCTTTGTTCTCTGTGTGATTACTTGTGGATGTCAAACGCCTCTCCTGACTCAGCGTAAACATCAAGGTTGTTCATCAGGGCGTCGATGGCTGTGTTGATCAGAGGGACCATCTGCAGAACAGAGACAGGTAACAGACTCAAGTTAACACTTTCAAAAATCTATAACTCTATAAAACAATGGCATCAGAAACCTCATTTTTACAGTTATTTTTAATGTAGCCCAGGCTATATAGCTTAATTGAGTAACAGCAAGATCTAAGAGCAAAACATGGGATGCCATCAATTCCTAGTGACACCTGCCAATCACACAGTTAAATCTGCCAGTCCCTCAATGACACCTATCAAATACTAAATGACACCTACAGATCCGTCAGTGACATCTGAAAATGGCTCAATTACATCTGTCACTCCCTCATTGACACCTACTATTTGCTCAGTGGCACCTACCAAACACTCAGTGGCATCTACCTAAATCTCAGTTACACCTGCCAGTTGCTGAATGGCACCTGACAATCACTTGGTTACATCTGCCATTCACTCAATGATACCTGCCCATACTTCAGTACCTCCACCAATTGTTCAGTGACTGAGATTTTGACAGGTGCCTCTGAGTGGAAATTGGCAGGTGTCACTGAGCAAATGGAAGGTGCCACTGAGTGATTGGCAGGTGTCGAAGATTGATTGACTGATGTTGCTGAGCATAATGGGATACCATAAGCCACTTTTGGATCCAGCTTTAATCCACGCACTGTCGCTTAAAAAAGCTTTTAGAACCAGCCTGAAACTGAATCATGTATTTGTACTTTTGTGAGATACTGAATCGAAGTTCTGCACTTTCCCCACAGTTTCATCATCTCTGGATGTTTGTAGCCTTAGTGTTCTCCTATCCAGCTCTCTGCTTTGATTCCTAAATGAAACATTTCTATCAGATTGATCTGACTGTATCTACTTATGTGCTTTTTCACCTCTCACCTCTTTCATCTTAGCAGCACTGAACGACGGGGTCAGAATACTCCTCACTCTCTTCCAGCGCTCGTTCCTCAACATGAGCAGACAGTCAGTCATGGGTTTGGTAGCAAAGCGAAAAGCCTGCACAGAGTATGAGCACACACACCCTGTTACCATGGCAGCATGGTCGAAGCTTCTGTTTGCAGTTAGAAGTAGCAGTAAGAACATGTGAGTGTCTCTGTTGATGCTCTCACCATTCTGTTGGGGAAGTTGCTGAACTCTCTGACCATCACCTGTCTGAGCAGGTCGGGGTCTGCGATCACTACAACCGGTCTGCGACCCAAGTAATACCTGAGGAATTCAAGAGGAATCTCAACCCAATGAAAACCCAATCATGCGCTGACAGAAGCTTTTTACTTAAACCCATGATAAGATGTATTTGAACAATAGTTTTAATGTTGTGTAAGTGCTGAGTATTTACTCTGCTCACCCACAAACTCGACCATGTGTCTTTATAATTTCCTTCATAGGTTCAAAAAACCCCTGTGGAGAGAGTCAGAGAACAACATGAGCAGAAATAATTCCCATTATTTCATAACACTCATATGAGGGACCATGTGTCCTTACTCTTGTGAATGTGTCAGAGTAAAAGAAACAGAAAGAGTTGCAAACTAAGTGTTGATTGTTTTATTTCTAAAATTAAAACAGGTACAAAAGTCCTATTTCTCCTAAAACCCATCCCCTTAAAATGTAAAAAGGGTGCATCTTCTTATGAACAGTGTTTTCATAAAAAAGTGAGTGGTATCTTACCTGGCGAAACATGAATATGTTTCCAAAGAAAGGCACAGGCTTGGGATGTTTGATGCCATATCGAGACAGAACTGAAAAGGGGTAAACTGAATACCTGAAAGAGAGCAGCACAGAGCCAATGAATGATTAATTAAAGGAACAAGTGGAAACACAAGTCTAATCTCAAATTCTGTTACATAGTTAAGGCAGGTAAAGATAATGAATGAGCTGTGTAGAACATCAGTGATGGAAAAACAAAAGAATAACACGATCAGTATTATTATCAATATGACACAATTAAACAGGAACAGCCTTAAGCTGTTAATATGATGTAACACATATTTGTGAACTGATGGGTTTCCTGTAGAAAAAACTCAAACGATTAAATAAAAAAACTGGTAAACACTGCAAAAACCCACCAGTAGAGGAGACCCAGAAAGATGAGGAAGAGGCTGAGAGTCACTGACAATCCACTGACTTCAGAGTCAAACATATTTGGGAAGTGGATCACAGACTCCATGATGGTAAAGTCTCTTCAGTTCTCCACTGCCATCAGATAAAGCTCTCTTTAAGAAAAAAAAAATAAAAGGAGAACAGAAACAAGTTTAGGTCCTTGTAAAAGCTGCTGAACATGTGATTGTGACTGTAAACTGTTGCAAAGACAAACTGAGAGTAAAAGAAAAAACTCTTTTTCATTTCCTCAACTATTGTCCTGGGAGCCAGGTCCAGCCCTCAGGATGATTTATGCTTCTTTTTTGCACTTGACATGATAATGAAATCCAGAAAATAAGGTGTGACTGTTACACTTTTGGGCATCAAGCATCCTGAAACATATTTAGACGTAGTGAAATAAGATTCTGGCGCATGGAATAAGATATTGAAGCAATATAATGAATAGCTTTGTTGCTGTCAAAGTGTTTTTTTTTTATTGTTACTGTTTCCATCATAAAAACTATGATGAGACCACGTGGTTGTCAAAGGCTATAACTAGGCCTGTTTTAAGTTTGCAGGGCTCAACAATTTTTTTTTCACCAAAGACACTTGATAATGAGTTAACTTTGCTGTATCGCTGTGGGTTTTTTCTTATCAGCAACAGCGCAACAAGCAATATTTAAAATGTATCTTTTATATATTGCTTTTGGTTTTGTGTGGTTTTTAATCAAGTGCATTTTTTGTTAACAGAGACTGACTAGTTGTTTTTGGTTGTGGTTGTTTGGTTATTTATTTTGGATATTTACAAAGTCTTTTTTCATAATAAAATTCCAATTTTAAATAGTCTTTAGAAATAAAAGGTTATTTATCTTTAAAAGGGTGTACTTGCACTATTATACCATTATTATTATATTAATTGAAGATGGACTCAAAACAGCAATATTATTGTTTATCACAATAATTTCTGGGACAATTTATCACTCAGCAAAATGTGTTATCCTGACAGGTCAAGCAAGAACCTGCTTCAAATAAAACCAAAAGACAACATAAAGTTTTTTTTCAGGTGAGAATTACAACACATTTCTAAATGAGTGTGTGGACTTTGCTCTTCGGCTGTTTAGTCTTCACCTGAGGATCATCCTGTTTGTTAATGATTGGTTTCTGTCTGCAGCTGTGAGGATGATGCTCACTTTTCCCACTGCAGTGTTAACACTCAGACATTCATATTCAGCCTGAACACATAAACATACACAGCAATGCTCTGTTTTAAAACACACCACAGTTTAGGAATAAAAAAAAAACCCAAACTGTTTCCTAAAGGCTCACTATATATTCTACACATAAGTTAAAACTTCACTTATGAAACTATAACCAGCTTGTGTAACTTAGGTCACGGGTGATGTAAGGGAAACAGCTACAGCAACAACATCACAGGTTATTTTTTACGTATCATACTTTTCTTTTCCATTTTAAACAAAACTATTCAGCCGTAAGAGAGGAAAATAACTGTATTTAGCCCAGTAATGTTATAAATGTGGGTAATCTCACCTCTCCTCCACCTGTCACCTCTCTCTCTGTTTCTCTCCTGTTGTAAATATTTTCATGTGTTCTTCTTCATCTCACCATTTTCTCACAGCTGTAAAGAAAGGTCTGCTCTTCACTGCCCCCTAACGGTCAGGACGGTTTAGATCATCACGAGTTCAAACCCAAACCCAAGGAGAAACAACGGCACCGTTATACCATGTTTACAGATTTTTTTTTTTTTTTTTTTTTTTTTTTTTAAATAATTGCCAAAAGATATATATTTTTTAAGTTTTTCAGGAAACAAAGAATTGAGCCACATGTTGAATATATGACTTTTTTTGGTGACACTTTATTTGACGCCTATGTTTATACGGTTTATACAGCATTATAAATATATTTATAATGATATTATAGTACAGTATAACTACAGTTATAAACATTCATAAATTACCATAATGCTTTATAAAAATAATAATAACCATAAAAAGCAATTACTCATCACTTTTAAAGTCAGGTATTATAAAATGTTATACCTGTTAGCAACTCACTGACAATGCCCACATAGATAATGCATTATACAGATATTTATCATATTCTTATAAACATGTAACTATCATTGCAAATACTCATAAATTACTATAACTTTTTTTTTTTTTATATAAAAATGAGCATAACACATTATATAGCATTTTATAATGGCAGATAAAATGATTGTTGGTCATGATTGTTGGTCCCTTAATAACCGATTTTTCTCGCAAGGATCAAAGGATTAATAATTATCATAGTTGCTATATATTAAAACTCTTTATTATGTCTTATAATTGCTGGTATAATGTATTATCATCACTAGTATAATGTATTATAATGTGATTATAAATGACTCTAAATGTTCATTGGATGCTTCAAGTAAAATGATGAAATGTTTATAATTTATGAGTGTTTATAATGTTAGTTATACATGTTTATAAAAATATGATAAATATCTGTATAATGCAATATCTATGTGGGCATTTTCAGTGAGTTGCTAAGAGTTAAAAAATATTATAATACCTGACCTTATAAGTGATGGGTAAATGCTTTATAGTGTCTTATGAGTATTGTTTCAAAGAATTACGTTGTTTTTTTTTTGTTTTTTGTTTTTTTTTTAACTTTTTCTCAACAGGGTTATGACAAATCACTATTGACACACTGATGTAAGCCAATTGTGGAATTGGAAAATTAAAAAGGCAAATTTCTGAACATGTCTCTGTGACTTAAGCAATTTGACACCTTCAATTAAAAAAAAAAAAAAAAAAAAAGAAAACCCAACACATTTAGTTAACATAATACTGAGGAGGCACGTACACCTCCTCACTTCTTCCAGCTCCACACTACCAGGTTCTTGACTGATGCTTATTCATGTGATCATTCCGAAACATTAATTTCATTTAGAGATGCACCCATACCTTTTTTCCCAAAATGAGTAGTGTACTAGTACTTGCAATGGAGGACTCACTGCTAATGATACAGAGTACTGAGTAACACAGCAAAATGTTTTCATTTAGTAGACAGTATTACACAACTCTTGAACAAAGTATTTTTAATAAAGTCAAGTTTTTCATTTCCTTTTCTTTTCTTTTAGGCAGCAGTAATGGGCTTCCATACGCTCTGGACTCTGTCACATCAGAAAGATTGCTGTTATACGCAAGTTTCAGTCAAGTTTTTGACCGAATCCATATAATTGCTTGTCTACGTATGGTCAAGGTAAAAACGCACCTGGAAGCTAAAAAAAAAAAAAAAAAAAAAAAAAAAAAAAAAAAAAAAAAAAAAAAAAAAAAAAAAAAAAAAAAAAAAAGAAAATAATAATAATAATAATATAAAATCAAGAAAAACTCTGGTCATGACTGCGAATATAAAACTCACGTATAGTTCAGCTTTTTTTGTATAAGATCAGAAATGTTCACTGACTAGAAAAAAAAGCATGGATTAAAGTCTAAAAGTATCAAATTCCTTTAATTAGTCATAAAAGTGTAAAAATCAAAGATGTCCAATGAGCTTTTTTTAAATAATGCTTGACATATTTTGGAGGAGAGTTTATTTTACCTACTTGAATGTTTGAAAGCATGACAAAATAAAGTCACAAATGTGCACAGACTAGAAAACATCCTGAATTATAGTCTAAAAGTATCGAAAATCTCCAATTAGCCATAAAAATGCATTTATCAAAGACGGTGATTAGGCTTTTTTTAAACAATGCTAAAAATATTTTGGAGGTGTTAGTATTTTTTGCAACTGTGAGACTTTATTTTACCTGCTCTGGAGCAAGATGAGGCTGTTAAGCAGGAGGCAGGTAAGGTCTGACTTGCAAGTAGGAAAGAACAGCTGAGCAATAAGTATATGTGTGTGAGCTGAGTGTGAACCTGCTTCATGTACCAGCATGACAGGTTTAGACAGCTGATTGGTATGTTTATGACCAGAGGGTGTGATTTAAGCATATTGGTAATTACAAATAACTGAATTTGAATGTCACACAATGATGCAATACGTTCCTTTAAAATTCAGGATCTCCAGGTTTCGAGGCTGACACTTCTGAAGCAGCTGAGTAGATTTCATTCGATGTCTTTTAAGGTCTAATAATTACTCACTTATTTCTTGAGGTCTGGAAAAACGTCAGGATGTTTCTAGCACCTGTAACAGCGACAACAATGAGGCGCCTCGTACTGATGAAGATGGTTCCATCTGTCAGCAGGAGCAGTAACCTGGCATGGTTGCAGTGTGCTGTGGGTAAGATGTTAAATATCTTCGACTGTGTTTATGGCATGAGTTGAGCAATTGTATCCACTGACCAGCTCTTGTTGAATGGGACGATAACAGGGCCTCAAAAGAATACTTTGTTATCACTTCCTGCCTGAATCATTTTTCCTTGCTGTCTTCATGATACCAAAAGTTTTCACCTTTTTCTAAAGCTCCTTGTTGGTCACCAGGGTAACCACTGATACTCAATAGTCACCAGAGCAGCGGGGGCAACCGTACGGACAACTATGTGATTACAGCAATGATCTGAACTCAATAATCCAAAGTAACACTGAAGTGATCGTAGAAGCACATCTCAGCATGTCGATGTTCCTGAGATTATTTAACTGTCCCATTAGCTACTCAGAGACAAAATGGTGCTATCTATTTTTACTACAGTAGGAATCAGAAAATGTGAAGCCTTTTGGTTGGAAGCCTTTGAGATAGACAGTAAATATGAAGTTGTGCCCAATAGACATGGCTGTATGACTGTGAATAACTAAGCATTTTCTTCTGTTTGCGTGTCCTTCCCTTGGTGAATGTGTGTTCAATAAAATCTTTAACTTATCATTATTTTTCATTTGTTATGCTTCAAAGTTCACTCCATGTTTTTGGCTTTTAGGTGGAGCACAGTGGATGAGCAGCAGTAGACCAGCCCCCCTGCTGACAGCCTCACCTACACGTGCACTTATAGATGAGCAGATCAACATCAGAGGATGTTTTCTATCACCAAACCTTCCTGTCACTGTGTGTGCAAAAATGGTCTGTGAGGATGGCAACCTCTGGCAATCATTTGCCCATTATGTTGCAAAGGAAGATGGTACCATCAACAGTAAGTTTCACTGCAAATTTTCACATAAACATCCTGTTTCTGTTCAATGTGTTTCTTGTTTTTATGTCTAGTCTGGTAACTTTGTCCCCTAACTGAGTGGTCTGTGTCTGAACAGTGACCAGAGATCAGTCAGTCGGGGGTTCATATTTGGGCTGTGAGCCAATGGGGCTGTTTTGGAGTCTGCAGCCAGCTCCTGGAGAGAGAGACGGGTTAAGGTAGTTCGTCTCAGAGACCCTATGTTTGTATAAGGGCAAAGTTTGAAGGTGTGGTTACTCGTCATTGTTTGTTAACTGAAATCTGCTAATCTTCCCAAGGCTGAGGAAAATAAACGTGAAGACCCCGTACATGGTGCACGTGTCATTACTGGAGGGCCACGTTTCACCCAGCAAGGGTCAGAGCAACGAGCTAGCCACGGTCACTGCTGAGCGCTGGTACATGGCACCAGGCGTACAGAGACTAGAGGTTCGGCAGGATGGGGTTGTTGCAACATTGTTTTTACCACCAGGTGAGCACAAGACATGATGAGTCATTGCACTGCTGAATGAAGAGAGTGTTTTCTGAACAGCACCTGTTGTTGGTCCACAGGCCCAGGACCCTTTCCTGCCATCTTGGACATGTGGGGACTGGGTGGAGGACTGGTGGAGTATCGCTCAGCCTTATTCGCATCCAGGGGCTATGCCTGCCTGTCCCTCGCCTACATAGGGCATGAAGAACTACCAGGTCCAAAACACAGAGTGAATGTTGGTGATTCTTATTTTAAGGTCAGCAGAGATGCAGCTTTCTTCTTGTCAAACTTGAATTGTTCATAGTTCCTGCTCAAAGGGACGAGTTTATTTGTTCTTTTTAACAAGATTACATGAGGAAGTTAGTGTTAAGTCTGTTGTAAATCCTGGTCAGTTCATCCCTTTTATTACAAAGCAGACGAAAAACACAGCAGCTAAGTTATCAACCGTTTCAGATGGAATGAAAACTACCACATAATGAATCTAATTTCAAGATCTCTGACCCAAACACTAATTCCACCACAGCCTAACCTTCAGGTTAGGATGCCTATTTGTTTCTCACATATACTGTGTACATACATGCTCTCTCCCCTGCCGTGCACTGATCAAAATTCCCTGTTTCACTGATGTGTTTGAAACTTTATTTATTTATATTTATTTTTGTACCCCAGTTTGAGACTGTTACAGGGGAAAGAAACTTTCAAGGCTGACGCAGAAATGGTGATGCCGTTTATGACGTCAGCTCAGTGTTTCCTTACAAGAAGTGACAGGCTGCAGCCACGATCTATCCTCTAACTCTCTCCTATGCAGCGGCGAGAAGGAGAGTAGACCTGGATGAGGGGTTCAAGGTCGGCTGCAGCCGTTCTTGTCACTGGAAGCCAGGGAAGAGAAGTGTAGGGGACCAAGCACTGACCCCTGGGGTACCCCTGTTGATAATACCAGCTTGCTGTATACACAGCAATGGTGTTTCAGAAAATTTCACTCTGAGGGCTGTTTTCAAAGGTTTGCATTTCAAGTCCTGTAATCAAGAGGCTGAAACACAGCGATACTTTTGCATTTCAACCTAAAAAATGTTTTCTTGTAAATGGCCCCAGAGACTCATGAAAAAATGTTTTTCTGCAGTATAGATGAGTTGTTTCTAAACTTTTCAATGACCCCCAAAATTAATGTGACCAGAGACCAGCACGTAAAACTGTGACTACCTTTGTGCACATTTAGCTGTTTCATTAATCAGTCTGCAGCCACTGACTCCGTCCTGGTCCTCACACTCTGGAGGGCCACTGGCTCCAATGTTTTACATTTGAATGATTTCAATGAACATTTTTATTTGTTAGTATTATTTTTTTTATAAGCTATAGCCTAGCTTGCTGTGTTGTTTTCCCAGTCCTTCATTAATGGGACTGAGCTGACTGGCATTTATAATACTTAACTCTAAAAAATACCAAACTGTCCATTTAAAAAAGTTTATATATGATGTGTTGTTTTGATAATTTTATCCTTTAAATGATGGATGTGTACAAACAGGCTGCCTTCCAACTGCTTCGAGATCATCATCAGGTCTGTGCTGACAGAGTTGGGATCATTGGGCTCAGCTTTGGAGGTCTCATCGCTCTGCGGATTGCAACTCAACCGGCTCTCCAAGTAAGACAGTGAGACTTCTTTTTTGATAATGATTGAACAGAGGCTTCTTGTTAAAATGATATAGATTAAATATATCAAACCAGTGTAACTTGCTAAAGGACGTTGATAATGACACACATGATGTTTAAAAAGATGGCGCTGACATTTATTTCTCCTTTTTAGCCTTCTTGTTTGATTTTTATTAACAGTCCGGTTGGAAGCCCCTTTAAGTTTCCACATGAAGATGGAGAAGAGGTCAACAGGTAAGTGGTATCAAAAGATGAAACATATCAATGGGCATTGGTTTTAGTCATGACAATCAGTATTCATGGTACATTAACTTTGCCAAATACTGATAAAAAGCAATGCAGATTTTAATCTTTACCATCCATTTGTCTTTCAGTGAGCTGCAATACTGGACGTATGAAAATTCAGACCAGATTACCTTCAAAGAAAGCTTCTCTCCTGCCAATTTGAGTCCTGAGAGCATAGTGAAGGTGATTTGAAATGCCTAACAACCTCTCTAAACTTTTAAGCACCACAACACACTGAACACAGATACAGAGCTCAGTATAAATGAGTACACCACCTTTGAAAAGTGAGATTTTAATCACTATCTCAATGAACACAAGAACAATTCCCACAATTTTGACAAAACTGAGTTTCATAGAACATTTGTTTCACTCACAACATGAAAGTAAGATTGATGATATAACTGAGATTACAAAATCATCAGCTTTACTCAAAATAGCTGATGCAAAAATGAATACACCCCATAACAAAAACTACAACATCTAGTATTTTGTATGACTTCCACGACTTCTGAGGACAGCACCAAGTTTTCTAGGCATGGAATGAACAAGTTGGCAACATACTGCAACATCTATCTCCTTCTATTCTTCAAAAACGACCTCTTTTAGAGCCTGGATGCTGGATGGAGAGTGATGTCTCTTTAGAATTCCCCATAGGTGTCCAACTGGGTTCAGATCAGGAGACATACCAGGCCACTGAATCTCTTTCACTCTGTTCCTCTTGAGAAATGCAACAGTGGCCTTGGAAGTGCGTTTTGGATCATAGTCATGTTGGAAAAGTGCACGAAGGCCAAGGGCACGGAGTGATGGTAGCACCTTCTCTTTCAATATGGAGCAGTACATTCTTGAATTCATGATAGCATGAATGAAATGCAGCTCCCCAACACCAGCAGCTCTCATGCAGCCCCACATAAGGACACTGCCACCACCACTGTCGGCACCATGCACTTTTCTTTGAACTCCTCACCTTTGCTACGCCATACAATTTTGAAGCAATCAGCCCCAAAAAGATTCAGTCTTGAATAAATTTGTAAGGAAAAGTACTTTCAGTGCGTGCCAATTCACAAATCTTGTTTGCAATCAATGACCCACATTTGTGGGAGTATTTTGTAGTACAGTGTCCCATGGAGTATGGAGGATTCTGATAAGAAAGTAAAGGTTTTCTGACAAATCTGTTGGGGTGTACTCATTTATGCTGAGCACTGTATATATATATATATACACACACACACACACACACACACACACACACACACACACACACACACACATTAAACAATATGAAATCTATCAACAACTGTGTGTTTCATGTCAGGGGGAGAATGTTTGCATTTTGTCTATTACAGGTTGAAGATGTGGAGTGTCCAATGATGAACATTATGGGTCAAGATGACCAATGTGCTCTATACAAAGAGATGGCAGACTTGGTAGGTCCAGCTGTTCTTTAAAGAAGCTGTGTGTTGTTCTTTATCAACAACACACAAAGTCACATACACACTGGACGCACTGTGATTGGCTGGTCATGACCCATAAAAACTCCTATTCTCTACCCAGAAGCGTCCCAAGTCCAGCATAATATTAACAGAACAGGCAAGAAGGGGGTCTATAAGGGGGTGAGGCACACACAGACACTGACACACAAGTACAGAGGCCCAGAGATGATGATTGAACAGGATTATTCCCATAAAAACTAAATCTTTAATTTTTATGAAAATTCTGCATAGTCTACCTTTAATTAGTACTTAATACTCTTCACAGTGTCCATGTGAACTTTTCATAGTGTGTACTTTTATTTGATTCTGCAGGTTAGTATTCTTGTACTGGATTTTGATCCACTCATGTTATTGTTTATGCTTTTTGGTTTGTGTTTGGTAAAGCATTGATTTATCCTTCATCAGATACAAGAGACTGTGAACGCAGCAGGTAAATCCCATCTGTTCACCCGTCTGTCTTATCCTGGTGCTGGTCACCTGATCGAACCACCTTATGCACCCAATGCACGACGGCCACTGTTCAGGGTCAAACCAACAAAACGTGAGTCCAACCTCCATTCGTGTCAATTTGAAATCATTTGATGCAAAATGAAGGATGTGCAGTTTTTGTTAAAATGAAAACAGTTTTTTTTTTTTTTTTTCTCTGGCAGTGTATGTTAAGTTTGGAGGTCACTGCGCTCCACATGCTGCTGCTCAGGAGGATTCTTGGAGGAAGATTCTGGCTTTTTTGGAAACACATCTGCGATAGAGTCCAGAGTCCTTCTGTACAGGAAAGTTTCAGGAGCAGGACATAACTGTGCCTCTTTGGGACTCTTATAAATTCAAACCAAACCCTCTCCTCCTCGTTTCATTCTCACATTTTTTCTCCTCTTCCTTAATTCCCGTTTCTCTTTCCTTCTCATGGCTCATACTTTACTCAAAATAAGACATAAACATTTGCGTAAATCACAGTTTTATAAAGTGCTGATGCAGAAAAAATGGCAGAGAAAAATGGTTTTTGTGTGGACAGCAGTTTGAAAATTTAGCATCTATGGAGTTCAATTAAAAATAAACATCTGAGACATGGTTTAACTTCTTACACTGCAAAAACTGAAATCCAAGCAAGTCATTATATCTTATTTTTAGTAAAATTTGTCTTACTATTCTTGATTTGAGCCACATTTACTAGACAAGGTCATACAAATGTCTCATTTCAAGTTTTTTAAAGAAGAAAATGAGGCATCAATTGCTTGTAACAAGTAAAAAAAATCTGCCAATGTTTAGGAGCTTTGACATTGAAATCAGTTATAAAACTTTGACAACATCCTTTTGAACAGAAAACTTTCCCATTTTCAAGCTAACTTAAATAAAAGCATCACTCTCCTCTGTGTCTCTGTTGTTTGTTGCTGTGAGAACCTCCAGCTGCTTTAACCTCATTAAACATCTCTGATGTTGCAGAAAAGTCAATTAATAACTCACAATATTCAAACAAGTGGTTTAACTTCCTCTCTGTGTTGGTTTTATCACATCAAACCTGATCTGACCCTGAATAAAAGGAAAGTACAGTTCACCACATGATTATAAACCAACTTTCTCTTACGTCCGTCACAAAACACTCAGTTGTGACACATTCGGTGTTTTGTGCCTGAAACACAGGTTACCTGTTTTAGATGTCGGCCTTGGTCAAAGATCAGGTTAAATGTAAAGTCTTTATGTGGTTAACCTGAAATAAAAAGGATCTTTTCTCACCCTGAAACTGAGGTTTGACCTCCCAGGCGTGTGAGGCAAAGCCCCCAAAGATGTTTCCCTTTGTGTCCTTGAGCAGCAGTAGTGTGGGCCCCCGCTTCATCAGACCTGACACCATCCTGGTGAAGCTCTCTCCATGCAGCCGTGTGGAAAACACCAGCCTCCAGGGGGCGCTGTAGCTGTCTGGCAACTGGAGATAATGACAGAGAAAGTGTGAGCACAAGCATAGATGTTTATTTACCACTGACTTTACTACTTCAGGTTGTAGTTCAGGCTCAGATCCCGCTTCTCTGACTTTGATTAAACTAGAAGAAGGTACATTTATAATGTGTTGATGTAGTCGTTTCTACTCTGACCTGTGGTGCCAGAAACATGAGGGTGGGAAGGTCCAGCAGACACCTCAGGTCTTTCCAGGGTGTCTCTCTGCAGGGGGGTAGGAGGGTGGGGGCTGGCCTGCCGCTCAGGGACACATTTAGACCCTCAGCTACCAGCATCTCCAGGTACAACAACACCTGAGATACTCTGAAGATCCAATCCTCCAGGCAGGAAACATCACAAGCCCCCTGATCTGAGGAGCAGACAGGGTGAGAGGTAGAGAGATACAACATGACTAATGTGTTCTTAAATGCTTCAAACCACCTGTTCACCGGAGGGTTTCAGCTCAGAACACAGCTGCTCAGCCAGGAGCTTGACTCCCAGAGAGCAGTCACCCATCCTCTCAGGCTGCCAGCCCTGCAGACGCTCCCTGTGGACCAACAATATAAAATAAATGCTTTGAATCCATCTAATTGTAGGACACATTAATTCAACTCCCGTCTATGATTTTCATGTAGATGATGAGGACGACAGACTGGCTGATGGCTCTGGAAATCAGGTGTTCAATGATAATGAAAGCTTGCAAGCACTCGCTGTAAATGCAAGATTTGATCGTGATATCGAGCCTATAATATCAAATAAGTGACATCCATCTGTCACAAGACTCATTCTAATTATTTTGACTTTTACACTCTGGTTTAAAGCTGGTTGTCTTCTAAAACAGCTGCATGAAAACTTCACTTGTTAGACAGTCAGGAGGAAAACATCTGTAATGTATGAGTCAACTGTTATAGTGCAGTTTTGGCTTTTCTTCGAGTTCAAATTAGTTTGTAAATGGCCTCTTAGATTTTCCTGTCAGCCTGGGGACAAAACTGGGCTCGTCCGGGATTTGAACCCGGGACCTCTCGCACCCTAAGCGAGAATCATACCCCTAGACCAACGAGCCACACATGTGTGGAGGAAATCACAGCACTAAAATCGGCCTCTGGAGTTGCAGATGTGCAGAAACTTTTTACTGGTGATGTGGCAGCTGCAGGACCCAAACGTGGCTGAACAGCGCCCCCTATTGTCCAACCTGCTCCTCCTCATCTGTGGGAGGGAGTGAAGGTGATGAAGGATTTTTTGTAAAGATCAATTTGTAGCTGATGTTTTTAATAAGTTGATTGAGTCAGAATCGCAGACATTCAGAGGGAGAAAGTTCAGAGGGCTTGGAGGGCAAAGGCCAAAGCTGAGGCTCAAAGAGATGACAAGAAGGGGGATAAAGTTTGAGAAGGTGGGCCAGGCAGTGGGGGAGTTTTATCAGAAATAGACTCAATTTCTCCTTCAAAAGAAAACAGAGAATGTCACTTAAAGCCTTTCTGACAGGGAACAATGTTTTTGTGCTTCTCCCGACTGGTTTCAGTCAGGAGAAGAGCAAAATTTGACTAGTGAAATATCTCCATAGCTGATACATGGAACTGTCTGACTGGAGTATCAAGTTTAAGTGGCAACCTCTGGTCTGAAAAACTAAGACAATGCAGAGGTGCTAAAAAGCTGCTGTTCCTCCAGTGACCACCTGAGGCTGGCTCCAGGAGTACTGGAAGTCACGTACACACACAACCAAGAGAAGCTGTTTTCAGAGCTGAAGTTAGCGTATTTAAAGCCTGGTACAAAAACTCTCTCCTGTCTGAATCAATGGTTGTTTGGGAGATATTAGGATCAAGAGCTTGTCCAGTCAGAGCTACTGTGCGTACCCGTGGAGGGTTCACCATATTTAGTCAGTCTCAAACCAATGAGCAGGTAGTGGTAGTGGCGATTAAACCCTCCACCAGTGAGTCTGCTCTGTTGCTGACTTGCTGAATACGTGCATTGCGAATTGTGTCCGACGTATCCGTCCTGCTCCGTGTATGCTTCGTACAGGTTTATGGATCGTTCTACAGAATCATGATTGGGCAGATTTGGTGGGGTGGGGGCTGTGTTTCATTGGAAAAAGTCATCTGCAGTATAAGGATAAAAAATAAAAGTAATCTAATAGACTTTGACACATTAATCAGGCTAATTTCAGCACTTAGGTGTTAAAGGCTGATCTAAGGTCACATTTGCAGATAAGTTTTCTGTTAATTTTAAGGAATTTTATCTAATTTAATATTGTTTTTGATGTATTTGTGAAATTTCAACTCAAACTAAAGTTCAACAAAAAAAAAAAAAAAAAAAAAAAAGAAGAAGAAGAAGCTCATTGCTGCTCTGACATTTGAATATATTGTTGTATGCTTCAGTCACATTGTCCTTTGACTTGGGCTAATAAAACAGCCGAAATCGCACTCTTGACACAGGCCAAGGTGTAGAAGCACGTAAACTGAGGATGAAGGGGATTTAACCAGAGGCAGGCAGCATCATAGGGAGTTGATTTTAGCAAAATAAATAAATAATAATAATAATTTGTGAAAAAAAAAATCATCAAAAAAAGACTTTAATCAATATAGGAAGGTGGTGAATTGACACTTTGACCCCATGAGGAGCAGCTCTATGCCCTCTACCTGCAGAAATAATCAGGTTCAGTTTTTAACACTGAACAAAAATACACTCACAGGTAGCAGTTTTGTTTTTGCTCCAGTTTTTCCATGAGCTGAGCCCAAAGATCTCAGTCATTGTCTGTGCACAAAAAACAGTTTCTTCCAAGTATTGTTCACAAAATTGTCTGTATCTGTGTTTCTGATCTGTACTGTTGCTGCATGTTGCAGATGCATTAGCAACAATATCCGTCTCCTCTTGGTAAATTTTGGAACCACAGTAGAGGATGTGCAGAGGACTAAACTGCATTATTTAGATGAGAAAATTGATGTACCCACAGAGGAATAATTATTGAGCTTGATTCCTTTTAGAAGAAGGAAAAAGCTTCTTTAATGAGGTGTGGTTTGCTCTCTCCCAGGCAATTATGTATAAAGTCAGAACCTTCCAGAGAGTCTGAAGGACAAAGGACAGATGCCCCGCAGTCATGATGTTTGCAGGGCTCCTCTTTCTTCTCCTCCTCTCAGGTAAAGTGGCTCTCTTCTGTGTGATGAATGCAGTTGTGTAGGTCTACAACTTACGTCAAACTGTTCTTAAACATCCATGCAGTTTTGAAATCAATTAAACAAACTGTTGATGGTGTCTCTGTAAGGTGGGAGCTTTGGAAGCAGGAAAATACTAATTATTGAAAGTGTAGGATGCATATGCAAAGATATAATCTTAAAATAAGAACCTGAGTATCCTTTTTGTGTCAGGTGGAAGAACCTACAATGACTCTGTGCCTCTTCCTGATGGTGACAATGTCTTCAATCAGAGCCACTTGGACAGTATGTAGTCATTTTGTTTTTCAGTGGGATGCTGACAGAAAAATTTGAAGTCATGATGTATTTCTTAAAAGAGCTTCATTTTCTTATTTGATATTTCACTTATGAATGTTTTGTGGTTTCAAAGACCCCTGTGACAGTTTTGGATTCAAGATAGATTAGAAGATTTCACCCTGGGTTGAACATTGAACATTGTCTGAAGGCGGGAAATTTGTCTTGGCTTTGATTGGGACTTAGGATCGAAACATAATCTCTGTCCAGTCCTTTGTGAAAGAGTAAAAACCTACCCATGGTTCCCCTAACAAGCATGATGACAGTGTGCAGCATATGAGTCTGATCAACTTTAAGTTATTGAATGCATAGGCATGGACATAATAAAGCATAAAAATCTGTAAACTCTTTCCTGTCAGATGGAAATCACACCTACACTCACACAGAGCCTCCTGATGGAAAAGGTGTTTACAATCAGAACCACTTGGACCGTACGTACAGTTGTGCCCAAAAGTTTACACCCCCTCCAGCAGAATTTTCTGATTTTTTTGGCCTTTTTTCAGAAAATATGAATGATAACACAAAATCCTTTCTATCGCTCATAGTTAGAGGTTGGGTGAAAACATTTATTGAAAAAAAATTGTTTACTTTTTTTTAACTCCTAATGACAACACAAACTTCAAAAATGATCCTGTTAAGAAGTTTACACAACTCTGGTGGTTTTGTCCTGATAAGTGAACACAAATGTGTTTGAATGTCTACTAAAGGTAACCATCCTCACCTGTGATCTATTTGCTTGTAATCAGTGTGTGTGTATATAAAAAAAAAATGAACAGGGTCATTTCTGAAGTTTCTGTAGTCATTGTGATTTAAAAGAGTAAACACAGTTGTTTGTTAATAAATGTCTTCACCCAACCTCTAACCAGAAAGGATTTTGTGTTATCATTCATATTTTCTGAGAAAAGACCAAAAAATCAGAAAATTCTGCTGGAGGGGGTGTAAACTTTTAGGCACAACTGTATTATTAGAAACTAGACCAGAGTCCACACCCTCTCAGATTGGTTTTATTTCACATGGGCGTTGATTTTATGGTCAAAACAGGAAGCTATTCTGCTCATGAACTTCAAGTGATTGAATGTATTGACATGAAAACCTGTAAACTCTTTTGTGTCAGGTGGAAGTGAAGACAGTGACACAAAGCCTTTTAATTTTTTTCGTGTCGATGATCAGGGCAGACGAAAATGTAAGTATCAATGCTTTTTTGTTTGATGTTTTTTAAAAATATAAACCCATAACTGTCTACATGACATATTTTGAAACTTGAATAGTTGCTGTGATTATGTTATATTGCTGCCACACAAATTCCAGGTGTTTGCTGAAGCAGCTGAAGAGGATAACTGACCTCGCTGCAGTAAAATGCTAAATATTATCAGATTATTCATCGAATTATTTTGTCTGTGTCAAACTCAGCCATCTCTACATTTAGATGCTGTCACAAGCAGAGCTGACACACACACACACACACACACACACACACACACACACACGTTTCTCAGGCTTGTATTGATCTGAAGCAGAGCTGGGTGTGTTGATATCAGTCAAGGCAAAACCAGTTCACATAACTTACCTCATTACTGGTCTTAACTTTATTAAAACCAGTAATGAAGTGACTGTTAACTATAATACTTTAGAAGGAAAATAATGTTTTAATAAATGTGTGTTGTCTCCTGTAGGGTATAGGAGCTCTCATTGTTCTTATAGTAACATGATAAACCACTTTAATTTAACGGACAAAGTCAAGTTTTACATGACACGGCCAACTAATGAGTTCAATGATCCCACAAATGTGACACTGGACATTTATCTCTACACCATTCTAGACGTGGTAAGTGTTTGTAACTGTTACTTACAGTTTTTTTTCTCCTTTCAAAGTCACATTACTGCTTTTTGGATTGTCTGTCTGTGGACCTCAAACTTACTCTGTATTTATAATAATAATAATAATGAAAATACATTTTATTTCAAAGCGCCTTTCAAGACACCCAAGGTTGCTTTACAGAGGGTAAAAACACATAAAACAAATAGAGTTAAAAACAGCAACATAAAGGTAATAAAGTAATTAAGTGAGGATCATATGGAGCAGTTAAATCTTTTTGATAGGGGCAGTAGGTATTTCTAAACAGATGAGTTTTGAGTTTTGGTTGGAAGATGGGGAGGGTGGCAGTGAGTTCCAGAGCTGGGGAGCAGAGCGGCTGAAGGCCCTGCTCCCCATAGTACTGAGACAGGCTGAGGGTACGGTGAGGTGGAGGGAGGAGGAAGATCTGAGGTTACGAGAGGGGACGTTAACATGGAGAACGTCGGACAGGTATGAGTTTGGTCATGGACCAATGAGCAAGTCCAGGTTCTCAAGAACTCACAAAGCAGCCATGTATACTTAAATAAAATACTGAGGATCAACTTTCTACACTCAGATAATTTTTCTGTATTAAAGTTGCAGGTCTAACCCAACTCCTTCTGTTCTGTTACAAAGTTGAAAACATAAATGTCATAAAGACGTGTGAAATCAACCTGGTGTGAATATATTAGTATCCAGGCTTTAATGCTTGTTCACAACTTTTTTTCTTTACACAGAAAGAAAAGGATCAAGAATTAGTTGCTTACTTTTGGATAAATGTGGTGAGTTCTCCAAAATTATGTTTTTTTTAATATAAATACAGTACAGGCCAAAAGTCTGGACACACCTTCTCATTCAGTGTGTTTTCTTTATTTTCATGACGATTTACATTGTAGATTCTCACTGAAGGCATCAAAACTATGAATGAACACATGTAGAGTTATGTACTTAACAAAAAAAGGTGAAATAACTGAAAACATGTGTTATATCCTAGTTTCTTCAAAATAGCCACCCTTTACTCTGATTACCGCTTTGTATACTTTTGGCATTCTTCAAGAGGTCGTCACCTGAAATGGTTTTCTCTTCACAGCTGTGCTTTATCAGGGTTAATTAGTGGAATTTCTTGCTTTATCAATGGGGTCATCAGTTGTGTTGTGCAGAAGTTAGGTTAATACACAGCTGAAAGCCCCATTTGATAACTGTTAAAATTCACATTATGGCAAGAACCAATCAGCTAACTAAGGAAAAACGAGTGGCCATCATTACTTTAAGACATGACGGTCAGTCAGTCCGGTAAATAGTCATAAAAATAAAGAAAACACAAATTGAATGAGAAGGTGTGTCCAAACTTTTGGCCTGTACTGTATATTTTTTATTGAATTTCAAAACCACCTCACAATACAAAGACCAAAATATGTTTCAGCTAACCAAACGTCCTTTGCTGATGTTCTTTTAAGATCTGGAAGAATGAATTCATCAAATGGGAATGCAGACATTTCTGTGGGATAAATGATATCATTCTTCCTACTGAGCTGTTGTGGAAACCAGATATAGCCATTGAAGAGATGTAAGTTTGACTTTTTGTCCTACACACCAGTAAAAGCTCTCCTCAGTTTTAATCTATGTCATGCTCTTAGAGTGACTTTTTTTTCTCTCCTAGAACAAAAAAAGATAAGCTCTTTCAGACTCAGTATCTCACTGTGTGGCATGATGGACGGATATTTCAGAGGAATGGCATGGTGCTGGTCAGCACCTGTAAGATGCAGTTTTACAGATTTCCCTTTGACAAACAGACCTGCAAACTAACCTTCAAGTCAAGCCAACATGACGGTGAGTACGGGTTTGAAAGTTTTTATGTTTTCATTCTCTATATGCAACGACACTGAGTTTTGGGATGAAGGACAAAACGTTAACACATTGTTTGAAACTCTGACTGTGCGGGACCTTTGAGATGTAGAGAAAACACATTTCTCTCATTAATGTTGGATTTGGAGCTGTTTCCATTGTTTCATATTCATTATGTGAAATGTTGTGTAGTTACACAATTCCTGTACTTGATCGTTTTAAATAAGTTTTATTGTGATTGTTGTCTTTTTCATATATTTGATTATTTCCTTCCTTTTGTCCTTTAACTCAAGAATCAGTGGTGTGTTTTGTAAATGACTAACATGGTACCATCAGACCAATCAGCCAGCTCATCATCACGTACTGAAGTGGGTCCAGAGCCACTGATGTTATAAACTAATCCCCACTGACTACAGATACCAATCATCCTCCTTTATTTCTAAATGGGCTGGGTTTTTTAAAGGCGATAACCAGCACTTCAGCTTTTTCCTGAACAAGCTTCTGCTTCAGGGTTTTTTATGTTTTATCTGTTGCCTATCCATCTACTCAAAACCACACACTACCATCACATCAGAACCACTTCCTCATGCTGCCATTACTAAACCCTCTGGAAAAAAAGAAAAACGGATTTGGTGTCACTGGTCTAGTGCAGGACTTCATGTCAAGTTGTTTTTGTTAGAGGTGGAATGAAAAACTAACACTTTCCTCTTTCTGTCTCCAACATCAGTGGATCATATTAAGCTTCTGTCACGCAAGGGCAATGACAGCGTGTTAGAGTTTACTCGTAGGTGGATGCAGAATGAGTCAGAGTGGCTTCTTGTGAACGTAACAGTGAAAATTACAGAGACCTTCAAGTTTGGCTTCTACTTAAGTGTGCTCGTTTACACAGTGAGTACCAACTGTACAAGCCTTGATACACACACACACACACACACACACACACACACATACACCCATTAATACATTTTCAAAGATACTGTTGATGATTTCCTGATTACCTGATTACCATTGACTGTCACTTCCAAACACATCAGTCACAGTTTACTCATTGTTTATATTGATTTGACTTCTCCTCTTTGACTGCTGTAAAGCATTAGCTTGTTTGTACCAACACACCTGTTAAGCTCCCCTCATCCTGGACATCTCCAGATTTCCTCCGCTTAGCTGAGATGATCGCTGCTTTCTGTTTATCTGGAAACACGTATAATCCCATTTTTAGACAGGGACAATATTCACCAAATCAGAACCCCGAAGGCATTTTGTGAATATTTTCAATTCTACCTTCAATTTGTTGTCATGATATAACTTAAACTGGGGTTGTCTCATTGTGTCAGCTGACTGGAGGTCATCCGCACTAACTGTCATGATATTTTGCTCATCTTCTTGATGTATGATGCACCACCTTAGCTTTTATCAGTTTCAGCTTTTTTAGGTATAGTCTAACACTTCAGCCATGGTTTCAGCCAACAATTGACAAATTCAGCCCTAGAAAAAAGCACAAGTTTTCTTAGATCACCAATACAAAGTCTAAGACATTGATATGTATTCAATTAGTGAGCTCAATTGTACTGTGGCCCAACAGGAAAACAGCTGCAAGTACAGAAACTGTTTGAGTTTGTGTATTTGCAGCATTTTTGTACTTGCAGCTGTTTTCCTGTTGCAGCCACTTCGACCCCTGTGGGCCATTGACCAATAAGCCTGGAACAGTTAGACAGCAACTAGCTTGCTAACATTAACTAGTTAGGCTTCTTTTAGTGATCAAAATGGCTAAAATATATAGACTGAATTTTATTATTAAAGCCACATAAAACATGTCACATTATTAAACTATACACTGGACATGACTTCACATTGCGTGAGAATTGTTACAGTTACTATTAGACAACTATTTTTGAAATATCTAATCAGTTTCTTCACATTGCATCTGAATTCTGGATATGTCATTGGATTGTTGATGTACGAAAACTTTCAAAAGCACATATAAATCATGTTTGTGACCTGTTTGGTCAAAAAGATTCACTAAAAAATAGATTTCAGCAGCCATGTTGGATTTCTCAATTTTAAGGCATTTTCAGAATCACTTTATTGTCCTGTCAAGGGAAATTAGTGTTGCAGCCGGAACACACAAAAGACAAGGTAGACAATGACACTAACACCCAATTAAAAGTCTAAAATACAGAAATAATATTACAACACAATGCCTAATAAGAAACACAATAAGAAACACCATACATATACAAAAGCACTAACCATGTTCAGTCCAGAGCTCATAACAAAAATGGAGAGAAACACACAAATAAATGCAGAAAAGTGCAAAGAGTGAAAGTGCAAGTAGGGCAGCAATAATAATGTGCAAAAGAAACATGAGCAACCAAAAAGCGAATTGCCATTAAATAAATGAATTGCACTGGGGATAAAAGAGCCCTGAAATATTTTAGTCCTCCTTTAGTCCCAAGAGCCCTAAAACTGGTTTGGATTTTAGCACCCCGTAATACCCCTAGAATTGATGTGCATTATAAATATTCACAAAATGCCTCCATTACTTTAAATAAGGACATTTCAAGGAATTTTGCCAAGACTGTTTGTTTTAATGATGGTTAACTTGCTTTAACAGCTCATTGATATCCAACGGACACAAAGACTGTTCAGCTTTGTTGACTGAAGTGTTACAGCAAAAATACCAACCTAATTTTAACAATGATTCAACAGGTGACCATAAAGAGGCGTTCAGTCCTCTATGTTGTTAACTTCGTGGTCCCCATCCTGTTCTTCCTGTGTCTGGACTTGGCCTCCTTCCTGATCTCAGAGAGTGGAGGTGAGAAGCTGAGCTTTCAGGTGACTGTGCTGCTGGCCGTCACCGTGATGCAGCTGATCCTGAATGATATTCTGCCTTCATCTTCAGACAGGATCCCACTCATAGGTAAAGAAGCTCAGAGTCCTGCACTAACTCATGGATCACGTACTGATTTGTTTGCTGATTCTATCCCTGCTTTCTTTGTTCAGCTGTCTACTGTATCGGGGTTTTCACTTTGATGATGCTGAGCCTCTTGGAGACCATTTTGATGATGTACCTTATGGATCGGGACAACAGAGTGGTAGATGAAGACCGAAGCCAAGGTGACGACTGCAGG
>RPOG01005532.1:0-31186 GCA_008086565.1 Thalassoma bifasciatum | reverse complement strand
TTGGGGACCGGCTGCTGATAGCTATGAAGGAGTATTAGCCCACGAGCACTGAGAAATAGCTCAAGTGAAGCTGCAGGCTCTGCTGCACAGCTGGATACTCATGGAGCGCAGCGTACGGCTGCTGGCAGACTGTAAAAGTGGAGTTTTGGGAAGAGGGATAGTAACATGTTTGGATTTAAAGAGACAGATCATCATTTGGGAAGTCCTCTAGTTTGCAGTTTAACTCTGCTGAATAAAAGAACCAGTCATTTCATCTCTGAGTGTAACCAGGAAGGAAACAGTGCTCTGTTTAGACAAAGCCAATGGACAACAATGAAGCTTTCACACCCAATGGACTTTATTGGACTCATCTTTGATGTAGTGCTCTACTCACTTCTTTTCATATATCCTGAGGTGAAGTTACCAGCACAGCACCACAGTGATGAAAACCTTCAGGTGTGGGTATTTGGTCAGCCAATAGATCCAGCTTAGTACTTATGAATTTATTCCATTGGCTCAGCTTCAAGTCCCCTGAACTTTACTTACTATATGGTACATTACCCATGATGCACAGCACTCTACACTCAATCATGTTGATATCCAGATCATTAAGTTGATATCCTTAAATCCAAATTATTTTTTTTAACTGACAAACCATCCTTGTGACAGACCTGGTGATTTTCTAACAAACCCTCTGACTTTTTGACTAGTGGCGTCACGTCTCCTGGTTCAGTGTCATCTTTCTTTTCTTATGTCTTGTTTTGTGTTTGTTTTATTTTGTTGCTCACATTTGTCTCTCCTTTTAGGTTCTTTGACTTCCTGCTCTTCTGTGTCGCCACTCCCCTGATTATCCTAGCGTGCTTCACCTCACTTCTCTTATTCCCTGTCTTCCCTTCCTCCTGTGCCAGTTTGTCTTACATCCAGTCTGCGCTCCAGCCTTTTTCGTTTTCTCTACCTGTCATTCAGATTCTAGCCTGTTTCTTGACCTAAGACCTGGCCCTCTTATTTTATGACTAGTAGGCCTCCCTGATTCCAAGCCTTCTGATTTTCTGCTTAATGAGCCTTTTTTAAAACAGGCCTTTCTAATCTTCAGACGATGGGTGATCCTTTTTCTGACTAATGGGCCTTCTGATTATCTGTCTAATGGGCTTTTTTTAATAACAAACCCTCTGATTTTCAGGCTAGTGGGCCTTCTGATTTTCTGACTAACAGGTCTTTCTAATATCAGACCGTCTCATTTTCTGAGTAACAAGCCTTTTTTGTAGTAGGCCCTCTTTTTTCTGACTAATAAGCTTACTTATTTTCTAACTAATGGGCCTTTGTTTTTTCTGATTAATGGGCCCTCTCAATGATAGACCTTATTCTCTGACTAACAGGCCTCCTTCATAACAGACCATCCGATATTCTAAATAACAGGCCCTCTTAATAATAAACCTCATTTTCTGACTAACAAGCCTCCTTAACAAGAGATCTTCTGACGTTCTGACTAATTGGCTGTCTTAAAGAATACCTTCTGATTCTCTGTCGAACTGGCCTTTTCAGTAACAGTCCTTTTGATTTTCAGACTAAGGGGTCTTCTTCAATAAGGTGGACTTTGCTGGAGAGGCTCTACTGGACAAGAGGTGGGGTAGAGACATGTAGAGCAGGGGTGGCCAACCTGTGGCCCGAAGCTGCATGTTACTCTTTGTATATCAACTTGCAGCTCTCCAGTCCCTTGATAATCAACATGAATTCATTATAATGAGTGCATAAAACATTTTAATGTCTTAGGTTGAATGAATGAGAGGAGTGGAGTGTGCATGTGCATGTTCAATGGGGGAAAAATGCACTATAAAATGTAAAAGTAAATCTTACTTAAAAAAAAAAAAAGTTACCTTAACTTCTTTTAGCTCACTCTGTTGAGTCTACTTACTTAAACTTAGTAAAGACAAGTTTCTTGTGTAGACTTTACTTGAAAAATTTAGGAAACCGATTGCCTCAAAATTTCCAAGTAAAGTTGACCACAAACTTAAAGTTGTTAAAGCTGAAAAGAACTAAGTTCTGACGACTCATGTCACGGCAGTAACCTATCAAAAGTTGATAACCAAACCCTGTAACCGTGAGTGAGGAGGGCACACAGTGGACATGAGACCCTGCTGTACATGGTCATCAATAATTTTACAGAAGAAAATGAAATTTATTGATGTCCTCCACCCAGTCTATGCTGTTGACAGCTGGACTAAGCCATGGAGCTTAGACAGTCAATCTATACCAGGGCAAAGACAGCCTGTGTCACCTATGTGATATATCCATGTACAGCAGGGTCTTATATCCACTCCCTGCCCTCCTCACTCATGGTCAACATGAGGAATGATTTTGCATAAGTTACTCTGATAGAATTTATTTAAGTTCATTTGAGTACTGCAAACTCACAAAAAATAAGTGAATCAAATCTACTTTATCTGAGTTAACATAAAAACTGTTTTTAAGGCAACAACTTTGCATATTTTTTAAAGTAAAGTCAACTTATTATAGTTTACAGTGTGTGTGGCCTACTAAAAGTATCAGGCCGACCAGAGGTTGTTTTTAGCAAAGTGGGTGGGGTTTTTTTTGCTGGAAGTAATGGAGAGCCAGGTTGTCTAATATGCCAGAAGTTGTTGAGACGTTTCAAAGCTTCAAACATTTCCAACACATTTTAAATAGTTTCAACAAGTAAAAGCACAGAGCTGTACTGACTGACACACACACAAACTGAAAAATCTTCTACAAGTGGCCACAACAGAATACAAGCTAAACATGAATAGAATTTGACATTGTAACAAACAAGGAAGTCCCACTGACAAGTCCCTCTCTTTCATTTTGACACTGGATTTTATTCAGATTTTTAGTTATATTTTTGTATTTGGAGTTGATTAGAAGTTTGTGCCTGTAATTAGAGACAAGGAGAAAAGACAAAAAAAGAGGAGTGGAAAGAGATAGATTGTGTGTGTGTCTCTGATCATGGGGATTCAATTGTGTATGAGATAAATAAATCTGATTTTGACACTTGGAAATGTTTGTTTAAGTTTGTGTGATTTCATGGACAAACCCATATTCCTGGGGACATTGTGTTACATGTTAATGAAAACAGAACACAATGATTTGCAAATCCTCTTCAACCTCTATTCTTTTGAATTCACCATAAAGACAAGATATTTAATGTTCAAACTAAAAAACTTAATTGTTTTTTGCAAACATTTGCTCATTTTGGAATGGATGCCTTGAAGTCATACATCAAGCAAGAATGTGAAATAATTCCAGCTCCAAAGCTTCAAAAATTAGTGTCCTCAGTTCACAAACACTTATTGAGTGTTGTTAGGAGGGAAGGTGATGTAACACGGTGGTAAACATACCCCTGTCACATCCTTTTTGAAACGTGTTGCAGGCATCCATTCCAAGACAGAAAACGGACAGAAAACCCATGTGTTGATACTTACAAATAACTCAAGGTAATTGTTCAACAGGATTTTGATGAGTAGGATTTCAGACCTGGGGAGGAAGCTGGAAAGAACTCACACATGCACAGGGCAGAATATACAAACTCCGCATAGACGGGATTGGAACCAGGAACCGTCTTGTTTTGAAGCATCAGCTGTAACCACTGTACCACCTGATGACACCTGAAACAAAACAGTCAAAGAAGGAAGTGAAAGGACTGGATGTGTCCTGGAAAAACAACAAACAACTGTATAAAAAGATTAATCCAAATTAGTTTCAAAAAGTTAAATGAATAAAAACACCACACTGCAAATGGGCAATGGCAGTGATGAAATGATCAATTACTTTTTACGAGCGACGCAGGAAACAACACTATAAGGAACTCTGGTCATCTCAGATCACAGTCGTGCTAGATCAGAAACAGAATAAAAAAATATGCCACAAAAATACAGACTATTAACCCTCTGATGCATGAATTATGAAAGTCAGTGTCAGGATTTTTCCATTTAATGTTTTTATTTGTCTTAAGGTATGAAAAAAAGTTTATTTTTTCTTTCTTTTTTACAAGTATAACAAAAAACAATGTAAATTTAATGTAAATATGACTTTTTCTTTTGATTGACTTCTATTCTTGTTTTCTTTTTTTGGTAATTTCATGAATCATCTTTTTTTAATGCTTTGCAAAAACATTTTAACTCTCTTTCATCCATATTAACACTGAATTAAATATAGTTTGTAAGCTTGTTCACCCTCAAATGTTAGTCTATAACTTTTTTAAAATATATATATGTTTAGAAAAAAAAATAGAAAACATTTTTTCAGGCCCTAAGAAGAAAAAAAAAATCCTGATACAGGTTAATTTGAATTTCCGCCTCATGAACCATTGAATTAAGAAGTAAATAACTTTTAAATAGGTCTCGCTCTTTTCACCACCTGGTTCCTGCCATCCTTGGTCTCGAGGGGAAAAGAGAAGACAAGGTGGAAGTTGAGAAGCATCACTTGAACATATGTTAATTCTGCTGGCTAACATTTTAAAACCTTTATCCTGTTTTTTTTTTCACCAGTAAAGAGAGAATGTATGATCAATGAGTGAACATCTTATTGACGGGGTATTGTTTTTGCATATATGATAACAACTCTGACCTTATGTCCTCTGACAGGTCACAGTATCTCCTAAAAACAGAGCTGTAAAAGGCTCATTTGGTGAGTTCTGCAGGTGTGGAATTATCCCCATCATGTTTAGCCACAAACCATTTTAGCCCAGTCTTAGAAGGACTTTCCCAAGTTCGCCTCCACAAAAGAAAAATCAATATTGTCTCTCTCCACTGAAGCGTCTCCTCTGACCCCACACGCAACCTGAGTGCTAATATCATGGCCTGCTTAGCAGAGCACACACATCCAAACAGAAACACACACACACACCACACACACACACACACACACACACACACACACACACTCACGCTCTGAGAAAGGAGAGATGAGGGTTTTTTGAGCCGCTGGTCAGCGAGGTGCTGCTGCTGCTGCTTTATTTTCTGCTTGGCTTGCTCCACTGGAAGGCAGCCGACACACAGTGCCCAGCACTCCCTCTATCTTCTCTCTGACTCAGCTAAATCCCCTCTAAACACCAAACTCTGCTGCTGGTAGCCTTCCTGCAGACACAAACATAGGAACAACACCTCACTTTATGGATGGACTTGATGCCTCGTAGAAAAACACACCAACAAAAGCAAAGATGCAAGATGTCAAGCAAGGAAGAGAGGGATTTGGTCAGGACAAAATTAAACTAGGTTGGAAAAAGGTGATTCCAGCCAAGCACAGACAGGTGAAGGATGCACCAAAAGGAAGCAGTCAGGTGTGCCAAAGCCACGCAAGGCTAGCTCGGTAAGATGGGGGAGTGTTAAGAGGAAAATCACATAGAGTGAGCTGTGGATCATGGGATCAAACAATCTGAGCTACTAGTGACGTCCTGCCCTCTTCAAACTTCAACTTGAACCTGCATAGTGGTCACTACAGTGGACACCTATTTAAAAGGGGGGCAGCCTGCCCTCTGTGCTCTAAGCCCGTGACACCCAAGCACATCTTGATTGGATTCACGACCTGCATGACCCATGACAAATACACCTATCCATAACCAAGTACTATGGTGCTAAGCTGCAGAAATTGAGCTTCCTAGGGCAACAACCAACTCACCCTTTCCCATAACAAATACATATCCCTCAACCACCTACTTTCACCTTTGGAGGCCAAAGACCAAAGCCTAGACATCCCAAACCAATTGTCTGCAGCAAAGTCCTGAAAAATGTGTGTTGACTTCAAGTATAAGCTCTCTCTGCCACAAGAGGCTGCAACCATTTCCCTGTGATTTGACCTGGAACCTGAACTATGAAGCAGGATTAACACATCAAGGATCTCTCTCCATTCCCTTGGTTGATGTAAGACGTTCGCTGTCCTGATAAGCGGAACTATGAAGCTGGATATCAACTCAGTTACTGAATTCAGCCTTAAATGTGCCACTGAGCTCTGACATAAAAGGGGTGAAGTTTGCTGTGTCTGACCAATTACAAACAAGAAAATACATGGAAAAACTCTACAAAGCATTTTACTTTACCACGAAGGGGGACACAATTATTCTACAAAAATACCAAGAATTCAAACACATCAAGGACCAGGAGTCCATGACGTCTGTCACTATGTTGGAACCCCAAAGACATCCATTGTTCCAGAGGCTGTTTCACTTTAAGATAACAGCTGATGAGCCCTGAGCCTGGTGCAGAATGAAGAGAAATGAAAGCCTAAAAATATGAAAACTGAAGTCTTAATTAACCCTTAATTTGATTCCATCATCTCTTTACCAGAGGAGCAGTGCATGGTGGGAATACGGCAGAGTCAGGTCTTTGTTTTACAGCATGGAGACCTTCTTTGACCTCACCAAGCTGAACTAAATCTCGGTCCCAGAGTGAGCAGACAGGATCCTGAGTCTGAGAGCAGCGTCACTTCTCATTCTCCCTGCTGAGCAAACATGATGAGCTGTGCGAAGGAAAGGGAGCCTGGCTGAGATTATCTCTGAGGATAATCTGACTTTTTAATTGGATAATTTAATAACTGTCAGGAGAAGATTTGGAGATGTACTTGTTTTGATTGTCTTAAGCTGGTTAGCTACGGGTGTCATTAAATCTTTAATTCCAGACCTGAGGCAGTGGACACGCAAGTGCACTTCACTCCACACCTTCTTCTCTCTGAAGTGAACTGATGACTCACTGTTTGTTAAGCTGTAGGAAAAACATTTTCAGTGCATTAATCTATTAAATGAGGCTGCATATTTTAGACATTTGGAGTATTTATTTTAAAACTTCTAAAATAAGTTTGAATTGAGCCTATTTTTATACTCATGGAGCTTCTCTTGACAAAGCTAACTGACTCAAGTGAAGTGTGTGAGATTCTGGTGTGATTCGTTAATAGAGGAATCCACACAGAGTAAGGAAAGCAATCCAAGCAGAAATGTTGACTTCTATCTCAAATATTGTTATGTATCTGTTCGTAAATGTGCTTTACTGTGCAGTGCTTTTTACGCACTTTTACTAATTGATGACTAGTGATAAAACCTCTGAAGAACTTGATGTTTATTTTCATGAACCAACCAGATCATATACGGAAATGTTCTCATTGGTCACCTCTTGTGCTGCAGTTTGTCATGATCATTGACTGTATATAGAATGGACAGCGTGCTTCCGCCTGTCACCGTTCTACGATTTTGAAGCCAAAAAACCCCATTTCTCTAGCCGCCATTGTGCAGCCAGAGTCTGCGCAGTAGAGAATTTCTGGTGGAGCAGAGTAAAAAAGAGAAATAAAAATATTTATTTCTTCTTCTTCAGAAGGTTCAGTCTCCTTTTGGCTCTTTCCCAAAATTACTTATATCCCCGATAAAAACTACTCACGAATGGCAGCTGTCAACTATCGTAAAACGAAACTTATATCGCGGTTTTTAACATCCAATAACTAATGAGAGACCAACTTCTCAGGAAAAAAACACTTGAACACCATGCAGCCAAATGGCATCATCATACCACCTTAGTGTAAAGATGAGAGAAACGTTTCTACGAGGTATCGTAATTTTTTTAAGTTTTCCCGGCTCATATTTGGAATATATGGGGAGGCGGGGCTTATGAACTATACTGCAGCCAGACACCAGGGGGCGGGGCTTATGAACTATACTGCAGCCAGACACCAGGGGGCAGGGCATCTGCTGGAAGCTTCAGTTTGAGCCGAACGTTCTTACGTCCACTCATTATACAGTCTATGGCAGGCATGTCAAACTCAGTTTGGCTCTGGGGCCGGATCCAGACTTTCTGTTCTCAGGTGGGCCGGATCAGTAAAAGAATGTCAACTCCAACTATTTAGCTTTGTTTTTCAGTACTATGCTTTATCATTCAGCCTACATTTGTAGCCTACCCTACATATTATAATCACGGATGACAAGGGATCTTTTCTAAGCACAACACATTTATTCACAAGCAATGGAGAAAAAAAAATGATTTTCATGTTTGGCATTGAATGTGTTAACAACTGGTTTACTTTAACAGTTGAGTGAATGCAGTTTTACACCTGAACCAACTCACCACACGAAACAAACTCAAGTGGGAGCTATGAAAAAAAATGTTTTGCCTTAATTGTCATACTGCTTTGAAATAATAATAAATAAAAATACAAAATAAAAGTTTTAGCAGTGCATGGGCAATAAGATTAGACTACATCAGCTCAAACTACTAGGCTGGGCCTACTGAAGCTGAGAATATACTGCAAAATATTAATTGTCTTTAATATGAAACCAGATTAATCTTATTTTTAATGATCTGTATTCATGAGTGCAAACAAATGTCGTGTCATCACACTTTTTTCTCTCTCTCACTGCACTCCTGCAGTCTACTTGCTGCTGCTGCTGGCTCCTGAAACTTGGCATCTTTTTGCCTTTACAAGTGCGTCGATATCAGGTGTCAAATCCTGAGTAGCAGCACATTTAACAATGTCATTCAAGTGTTCATTTGTTAACCTTGAGCGCTGCTTTGTTTTATTATTGTTCATCACGAAGAACACCTGTTCACAAGGATAAGTTGTCCCAAACATGGAGAGAACCTTTGCAGCCATGGCTGTTAATTTGGGGTAACCTGGCACAAGATACTGATAAAACGTATCCAATCCCACGGACCCAAATTTATCCTTCATAGCGGAATCGCACTGCAAGTCAATAAGCTCGAGTTGAATGTCAGCTGGCACATCAGAAGGCTTCACTGTAAATGGCGAGCGAAAAAAGCCGAACCTGTTCTCAAGTTCACTGAAAACCTGAAACCTCCGCTCAAACTCTCGCAGCAAATCTGTAATGTTGTCTTTATATTTATCCAAATCGAGACGATCCAGTGCCTTCGGACGCACAGCTGTGAGACATGAGAAGTGCGTGGTGTCACCGTGTCTACTTTTCTTTTTTTTGACAGTGCCATTTTGGAAAGGGTGTGTTGACCGATAACTTGTTTACGGTTTATTTCTAGTTGGACACATCACGTTGCAAATGTTTATTTCCTGGTACTAACTCGTGTCAGTGCTGCATGCTGGACGTGAGCTCTTTTACACATTTACTGCCCTCTAGCGGCCGGAGGGAGCATTTGAGTTGTATTTATTTTAAAGAATCATAACTTTTGATAGAAATGAGCTAGTGACTCGTTTTTTTTTTTTGACATACGCAGAAATTTATGACGGGCCGGATTAAATCATTCAACGGGCCGGGTCCGGCCCGCGGGCCGCATGTTTGACATTCCTGGTCTATGGTCATGATCCTGCCTGCTTTTGAGCTCCACGTTGCTTTCCTGGTAACTTCTGCAGCATGGGCGATGCCTTTCTGCCCTTTAAATACTAGATATATTTGTGTGAATACACAAACTTGTATTCTTTTTGTTGATTTCAGGGATTTGATTAAGTTAAATTTACTTCTCCCCAGATTTATCTTTCTCAGGGTTAGTCTGTCTTACCTTGATTCCATGGATACAGCATCAAATCAGACTGATGAACAGCTTTTTATACTTCATCTGACTCTCAAGACCCATCAAAAAAACCACCGGCTGATTCTGCTTTCTTACACTCCTGTTTCTGTTGGACTTCTGTTGGAACCTAAGCAGCAGCAGAAGGACAAATCTGTGTCACCATCACACGTGTGTGACACCTACACTGACCATGGGCACACCCGTTCGCTCACGCTGACCACCCATATGATGATTTTTCCTCACACCTAAAGGTGATATAAAATAAACAACACCTCTACTTCGTTACAGACACACACCTACCTGAAATACACACACGGACCCGTAAGTGAGCACGTGCTTTCCACTCTGTGGAACGTTATAATCACAAATAAAATCATAAATATTCACCACTGATTAAAAGATTAGAAAATTAATCTCTCCAGTATGCTAACTGCTAATCCAAAACCCCGAGGAGTAAACAAACTCGTGTTGAGCACAGATCAATAAACTCCCCGGAGACACGAGTCAGAGAAGGGGAGAGAGGGGAGAAAAACATGAGTAACACAACACTGAGAGCTCATCACCACCGTGTGAGATGTGAGGATATTTGCTCTGTGATTCAGTTTATCACACCTCTACTGTGCAAGCATTCAAAGAGCAACTCTTGTTATCAGGTCAGTCAGTTTACATACTGACCGGAGCTCTAGACTTCCCATCAACAGGGAGCTTGTAGTAAAGCAGATCAGTTTAAATGCTAACAAACTGAGTATAACTGAGAGATGTTTCACTAAAAAGAAAAAGAGGGGAAAAGGGAAGGGAGAAAGTGCCAAAGTCCCAGATACCAGTGCATCATAAAGTGAGGGTTATAACTCAAAAAGGTGGAGAATCACTGCACTAGAGCCTGTTGCACTGATTGAATAGTAATGATTAAAAAATGAATGAGTAACAAAGAAAAAATAAAACTTGATAAAATAAAATGGTGGGTTGTGTGATTGTGTGCATGTATGCACTTGTGCTACTTGCAGCTGTTGTATTTGTGTGCTTGTCTGTGTGCTTGCAATGCTGTTAAATAACATAATGTGTTTAAACAGCCATTTTCCCTGTATGTTCAACATAAATTGGCACCTAAGGGTCACCCTATATGCAGCACTGGACCACACCAGGCCACTTTCATTCCTGCCCTGTTTAATCCACTCATGGCAAACAACACTTTGTCAGTAATGTCTTTGAAATTCAATCCCCTGCCAGGTAAATGTATCAATTACAACATCCAGCATTTAGGAGCACAGCTCATCTTTCAATGGTTCCTTATACCTGATAGATGCTCCACACACCACAGCGATCTGCTTTCTCTTGCCTCCCTCGTCAGGAAAAGATGGTCATGGCTTCAAATCTGTGAGAGGTTTCAACTAGGCTGACCAAACGTCCTTCTCACAGGGTTAAGTCCTCCTTTTTGGTGGTAAGATTATGTCTAGCAAGATTTTATAAAATTCCTTAAAATGTTTTAGGTACTCAGCTTGTTCTATGAACCACTGATATTTCTAATAAAGCAAAGCTGCACTAAGCCACTGAGATTATTCTGATGCACCAACTTGTCAAGATGTTGAGCAGGAAAACACGAAACTCTGACTGTTTGCAAAGCTGCACTCCCAGACAGAAAATGCTGAAGTGCAAATGTTTTTTTTTCCTCTCACATATATGAAGTCACATTTTGAGAAAATTATGAGAAATTTCAAAATTTTTGGCTAAGAAGTCAAAGTTGTGAGATATATGGTATATTTTTAGGTATATATGTCAAAATTCAGAAATAAAAAAGGTGAAATTTTGACTTCTTATTGCAAAATTTTGATTGTATATATGCAAAAAAAAAAAAAAAAAAAAAAAAAAGATCTCAACAAAGCCAGTTTTTCATTTTCTGCTTTTTTAATTGGCAGAAATGGGTTAGACATTGTTTATGTGTACATATAACCGGTGTAGTGGTTAGGCGTCACAGATGAGAACTCACTGGCAGTTTTATGCCATTTATTTGCTCCTGCAGAAGACATAACGTCACTTTTAGTGTCTTCTGGACTCTTCAACCTTCATTCCTGCCCCCTCAGCTATGCTTATGACACTGTGAGGGGTAGAAGGATAGAGCTACGGAAGCCCAGGAGGTGGGTCAATGACAAAAAGAGGGTCTAAAAACGTATTTTTTTAAAAGTTCTTTGAAAATGGATAAAAATCATATTTCTGAGTGAAGAATTATGTTTTCTTACAGATTTCATTAGTTGACCCACATTTCAAAGTTTTTAGGTTCATTATTTTTTAGTATTTTTAATTTGAGCACCCAAAAATGTCAGGTGGTGCAACCAAATATATGAAAATATATTTATATGTTCCTGTTATTTTTTCTGTGTGAAATTATTGGCAAGTATCTCTCAAGTGTCTGTAGTGACTCATACATTTTCATTTTGTGTGTTTCATTTCTTTTATTTGTGAATAAGATAAATAATTTGATGTTAAAATAACATTTCACATTATTACATTGGTTGTATCACCTGACATGGAAATTGTTCCAGTCACCAATGAAGTGAAAAAACCTTTTTTATCAGTNAAAAGTCTAATGTTACGGTTGCACCACCCTGACATTTGACAAGGTGAAAATTACGGGACAAAAGTTTTTTAAATTTCTCAACAGCTTTAAAATTATTTTTATTTGCAAAGAATGTTTTATTTAAAAAGGTTCAAGCATAAAATAATGCCACTGTATTTTTAATTTCCATTTACAATAACTGACATTCAATTTTTAGAGTTTAATTACTGTGGATACTTGTCAGGACGGTTGCACCACCTGACATTTTGGGGGTTTGAGGAACCAAAACACAAAAAAACATGTTATATTTTAATAGTTTAAATATGTGTTCAAATAACACAGGTTTCATGGAATAAAGAAATACATGTGATGAAATACTCAATTCATGATGGAAGGAAATATTGCACTCGGACACAAAAAAAGGGACGTCACGTCATTGACCCAGGTACGGAAGAGGCAGGGTGCAGGTAGGTACTTTCCACAAAGAAAATAATGAAAACACACTAAATTAAAGTAACTCATTAAGGTTAAATTCACAAACACTCAAAATTAAAAAAAAAAAAACTTAAATTACAAATAATTTTCAGGAGCTCAATTTGAAAATGGTAATTAATCAGGTGCGTTTTTAACTCTTGTACAAACGTCATAGGGAAATTTCATTTTAAAGAGAAAAGGAATGTTTTAATACGTTTAGATTATGGAGCTACTTTGAGGTTTTTGGGGATCTTTGGGTATTGTTACAGGATCTCACAGAGGCCGAGCAGGGGGTCAACTTTTTGAGTTTTTAGAATATCGTTTCCCAATTTGTAACTTCAGCAAGGACCAATTTAACTCAGTAAGAGTAAGAAATAGCTGCTTGACTCATAATGCTCCAGATGTTTGCAGGAAAACAGAGGCTGGGTGGAGTGGAAGCAGAAATAGCTGAAGGCTAACATTACTGAGCATCTCTTTCTAATACAACATTAGCAGAAGAGATGGAGCAAGTTGTAGCAACATCACAGGTAATGACATCTTCAGCTGGTGAAGTTTACATGGCACTGGTTTACAGCAGCGTCAGGCTCCAGGGGAAACAAGTCCATGAAATGAAACAGTAACTGATGTTGATTTTGTGCAGGAAAAAAAAAACAACATTTTGACTGTAATTCATGTCTTTCACAGAGTCTTTTCCAACCATTTAAGCCCCGCCCCTTCATTGTAGCTGTCACAATCATGTTTAAGTATGATGAATTATCACAATCAGGTCACTGGTGTATGACGTATGAAGGATTAATGCAGCAGGGAGGGGTCACACGAGGTCACGACGTCACAGGGAGGTTGTTTCTGTTTGTGTCACATGTGAATAAAAGTGACTCAGCCCTGTGTGTGTGTGTGTGTGTGTGTGTGTGTGTGAGAGAGAGATTATTCTCTGAGTTGAGTCATAGGTCATTAAGATGCTTCGCTGGCTTTTATGCTGACGGCCTCATAAATGGATGAGAAACGCTTGTCCTTCACTGTGGCTGCTCTCCATCTTGTAACGCACGACTTGACACGGCGCAGACAATCATACACACAAACACACACACACACACACACACACACACAAACAAATACTCCCTCCCTCTCTCTCTCTTGTCGTAGATTAACAGACAAACAAACAGAGACAGAAAGAAGATCGAGCCAATCAAGGCTCTACCTTCACAACTGCCAAAACAGCTTAGAATATACCCAAGAGAAACATCATCAAACAACACACACACACACACACACACAAACACACACAGTAATATGCAGAGAGTAAATGTAATTAAAGAGACAGGCTGTATACTTTCACAGGGATGGATAGAGAAATATAAAAGAGCGTCAGACGCCTCTCTGTTCGCACCATTAGAAGATCCTTTAACAGTTTATTTATTAGAGGAATGAGCCAGTAAAGTTATTTTCCATCTACTCTATAGTCTTTGTGATACTGGCTGTGACTTAAATGTGAGATGACGTTTTGATTTGTTTGCAACATCAGACAGTAACTCCATCTTTTGGATCAGACTTTGGCTCATCCTACAGCTGCTGGAGACTAATCTAGAGACCAAATCACACCTTGAACTTGTCGTGTTCCTCCAGATGTCATTGATTTGTAAATCCTATTTAACAGATATTCAATTAAATACACCACAAAGACAAGATATTTAGTGTTTAAAATGATAAACTTTATTGTTTTGTGCAAATATATGCTCATTTAAAATGGATGCCTGCAAAAAGTTTCTAAAAAGCTGGGACAGGTTCATGTTTCCCTCTGTGTTTCAACACCTTTCCTTCTAACAACACATGAAAAGCGTTTGTGAACATACATGTTTTGGAACTGAGGAGACTTTTTAAGACATTGTGGGCGAAATTCTTTCACATTCTTGCTTGATGGACAATTTGGGTTACTCAAGGGTCCAGGGGTCCGTTTCACGAAGCAGGTTTAACAATCTCTGAGTTAAACCCTGAACTCTGAGTTGATCTCCTCTGAGATAGAAAACTCTGAATGTTCGGTTCCAAATCAGCGGATTTGAGTTTGTTTGATCAACTCTGAGTAGTTTCACCTGGAGTTACACGCGTGCACCACCGCTATAAAAAGACAGCATTCGTGGAGCCCTGATTCGACGAGTCACCATGGCAACGGGGAACGTTTTTTTAACCCCGTGAGAATTGGAAATCTTAATGCGCTCATACAGCGAATTTTAACATGATTTTAGGAAAAAAGTGCAACATCACAGCAGCTGCAAAAGAGAGGGAGACGGTGTGAGAGAACATCGCTGCTCTGGTCAATACGTTAGTTTAAATGTAGTCCAACAATCATATTAATATTACAGTGAAACTGCTGAATGTAGATCATTCATTTATTTTATTTAGATGCAATCCTGCGGGGGAGAAGCGCACTTGGCAGCAACTTAAGATGAAATATAAGAACATTGTTCAAACAGGTGAGACCTCCACATAATCTCACGGGTTTACTTCATTTTAATCACGTTTTACATTGTAAAATAAATATTACGTGGCTTTTTGACTGTACAGTTGTTTTATCTCCAATATAATGCTGTTTACACACACATAAATGTCTTCTCAACCTGCATACAGTTGCCTTGCATCTCCGATATTATTATTAAAAAATAACAACAACTCCCATTTACAAAAAATTGGAGCACAATTCACAACATCTGCTGGGATGTGAGAGACTACGGCTGGTAATGTTGCAAATGTAAAGACGGATTATTGTGTCTGTAAATGATGGACTGTGATGTAACGTTTCAAAAAGAACGAGAATTGTCTGGAAATGTCAGAACATCCATGCGCGCTCTGATGATAATCTCCCGAAAAATATTAAAAATATTAATATTGATAATGCTGCACCTTCACCAACGAGTTCATTGTCAAAAGGACATGCTACGTTTGTGACAAAAGTCGACTTGTATGTTTCTTAAATAACAGACAGCAGAGCCGTGTTATGCCAAAACTCGCCTGCTGACTGAAAGAATGAGGAAATCAAACATGGTGTGTGGTTGAAAGAGGGCGGAGACAGAGAGAAACTCCAGGTTCATTGACAAAAACCTGGTCCCGACCAGGTTAGTTTCACAGAGTCTGTTACTACGGTAACTGACCGAGAGCTGAAGTTACCTCTCTTTGTGAAACAGGTTAGAGTTTCCCCTCTTTCTCTGTTTGAGTTACCTCCATTTGTGAAACAGAAAATTCAGAGTTTCCCTCATTTCAGGGTTAATAGACTCAGAGTTTTCACTAAACCTGCTTTGTGAAACAGACCCCAGGTCTCTGTTGTGGTACTTTATGTTTGTTGATGTCCCACACATTTTCAATATGAGACAGGTCTGGACTGCAGGCAGACCAGTCTAGTACCCGCACTCTTTTACTACAAAGCCATGCTGTTGTAGCAGGTGCAGAATGTGTCCTGGTTTCATTGTCTTGCTGAAATAATCAGGGACGTCCCTGAAAAAGACAAAGTGACTTGGATGGCAGCATGTGTTGCTCAAAAACCTGTTGGTACTTTTCAGCATTGATGGTGCCATCACAGATGTGTAAGTTGCCCATGATGCCATGGGCAGTAACACACCCCCATACCATCACAGATGCTGGCTTTAGAACTTTGTGCTGGTAGCAATCCAGACTGTACTTTTGTTAAATGTTAATATTCAAATGTTCAGTTTATCCTGTAAAAAAAAAAAGATTTGTTTCTTTGAAGTGTTTTTTTTTCTTCTCTAAAGCTTTAACATTCATGTCTTTTTGTGTTTATTAGCAGTTTAAACAGTTTTTCTCTCACATAAAATGCAGTTCATTGGAAATAACTCCAGATATTGAAAGTTCAAAATGTTACAGAAAAAGAAAATGGGCCGAAGTACTTACTCTCAGGACATTTTTTGATTATTTTATAGTCAAGATAAGAAGAATAGTCCAGGCAGGCATTTTGGGGCTCAGGTGTTCGAGGGTTAATGAGCTCAACAGTCACTTTCGAACCTCTTTAGCCCTTTTATGGTATTCTTTGAAGCACTTTTAAATTTAACCCTGGAGTGTTATTGGAGGACATAACAAACAAAACATTGACCTCTGCAGGTTGAGCTCATCAAACTACCAAAAAAGAAAATCCTCTTGTTTTAGTTTTAGAGACCTCAGAGACAAGACAGACTCATGTCGCTTTCATAAAATGTTGATGTGCTTGAACTTCAGGCTGAACAAAGAATATAATGTTTTGAACAATCATCTGAATCAAACTTGGATTCTCCAGTGACAGAAGTGAAAACACAGTAATCCAGATGTGGGAATCATCTTCTTTCCTCTGCTCTGATTGGTGAATGTGATGAGTGAAAAAGCTCTGAGAGGCAAAGAAAAATAAACAGGTAAAAAAAAAAAAGAAAGCTTGCAGAGAGAGCGATGAATGGTGGGTGTGCCGTGGATTGCAGGAGGAAAACTGGCAGAGCAAGTTCTATAGTGGAAGCAGAGCGAAATGACAGGCGAGTGAGAGGAGAAGAAAGAGACACAAGTCAGGGAAGAGAGCGATGAAAACGACTGCAGACAGAGGAGAAAGAGATGCTTGACTGCCTGTGTCTTTTGTGCCCGGCCCGATGGCCCTCAGGCCGACGGGATGATGGGCACATGAATCAGAGGCTGTCTGCCTGTAAAATGGCACACACACACACACAAAAGAAAAAAAAAATGCTGTTCGATTGTCACGAGAGAGGGGAGAGGAGAGACAGGGAGACATACAAAGGAAAGCAGAAAGGAAAACAGGGGGAGCAGGGAGATACAGACGAGCCACATGACAGAAGAGAGGAGATCAAACTGCATCATCAGAGGAAGACGAGAGAAGAGGAGCAGAACAAAGAGGAGGACAGTTTAAGGTTCCACCTCATCCATGTCCTGTTTGTACCCCAAAGCTGTGACAGAAAGAGGAGAGAAAGAGAGCAGGAAGAAATGAGTGTGGAAAGAAAGGAAGCAGGAAGGAGAGGCTGTCTTTGTGTTGGCTGATGGAGCGCACGTCTAAATTCTACATAATAATGACTGGTGATAAAAATTAATGGTTTGAGAGAATGGATGAGAGGAAAACAAGGAGAGAGGAATGACAAGAAGAGAGGAGACATGATGCTCAGGTCAGGAGATTTGTTTTTGTCCTGGAAGTTTGAGGGACATGACAGTGAACGCTTCACGAAACCCTGGAGCTCCTCAAAGAGACACATCAGTCAAAACCCTGGAGGGTAAAAAGAGAGTACGAATACACTGGCCCTCACTGAAGCTGTGGCTCAGGCTTCACCACTGTCTGTCCCTAAAGAATGAAGCGTATTTATATCTCACAAGAGCCTCAAATAACTCACAACTATTTCAGTCTTGCAAACTGTCTGCCACAATGTTTACATATGTCCTGCAGCCAGAGTGAAAGCCTGAATAAGGTTTATACAGCTTTTTGATTTATCCAGCTGGATCAGTCACACTGTGATCTGAGAGATACTGGGCGAGGAAATCATCATCAAAGAAATCTGAACAGAAGCAGTCAAAACCATCTCCTCTTCCATAGTCAAATCTTGAAGTGACTGTGAGGAGAATCACTCTAAAGTGGATTGCAGTGACTCCTTTTGGCTCTAGAACTCGTGCAAACTGTCATTACTTGTGTATTTGTTTTGAAAGTGAAAGTGAAAGTAGATCAGATCCCTTTTTTTTTTTTTTTTTTTTTAAGATATTTTTGGGGCTTTTCTGCCTTTAATTGGATAGAGGCGGAGGACAGTGGATAGAGTAGGAAAGGGGGAGAGAGTGGGGAGTGACATGCGGGAAACAGGCCAGAGGCGGGAATCGAACCCTGGGTGAACCTCATGGTGCGCAGCCATATCCACTAGGCCATCTGTGCCCCAGATCTTCTTTTTTAACTCTACTTTTCTATGCTCAAGGCAACTTTTTACCACATACTGTCGCGCTGTCGTTTGACACGTGACAACAAGCAAACTTTGTAAGTTTGCAGCATACTTAAGTAGCTCACAACATTTAAAGCCACTCACAGCCCGGTGCTCTGAGACATATCTGTAACGTGTACTGTTAGTGAATCCTGGTTATGTCCTACCAGTGCTCATCTACCAACTCCAACCTCACCAAGCACGGTAAACAAAACTTAGCCCTTTGTTTCATGCATAAACAGGTCACTGCAGAATAACTGCTGCATGTAAGTTGGAATCCTCCTGTTTTAGCCTTTAACTTTAGTTTTAGCCTTCAGGTCTTGTTTTAGCTTTTGGCCTGTGTTTTAATCTTTGGCTCGTGTTTTAGCCTTTAGCTTGTGCTCTATTTCTCTCCTGTTAAGCTTTCTTCTGCTCTTCTGTCCCTTTCAGCAGAGAAAAACACAGATCTCTCTTATCACTGCTAAACTTCATCAGTAGATGTGATGTTGTCACAGAGACGCTGGTGTGCTGTAAATCAATCCTGATTAGAAATAGCTTGTTTTAGTGCTGATAATCTCATTTTAAATTGTGGATTATGACCAGACAGATATCTTAATCAGGGACATTGTCACAATCATTTTGTCCCTCACTGTCCCTTTGAGACTAAAGAGCCTATCACCCCCGATTCTTTTTTTTTGTTTTCAGATACAATTTTTGGGTTCCAATCCAAAAATAGAAAGAAAGGTTACGCAAAGATATCTTGTTATGGAAGCCTTTTTCTGCCAGTTACAGAAAATAAACCAAGAAAAATAAAAGTTGCATTTGTGAGAATTTTTCTTTTTGTTGCCCATATTGAGTCATGATTTTGAGAAAAAAGTCAAAATTACGAGGAAATAATTGAAATTATGACATATTTAGGTCATAAGCATAAAATAAAAATTCATGATTATGAGTTGAGAAGTCAAAATAATTAGATTGTAGAAAAGAGGAAACCTTACTAAGCAGTAGCTTTACTTTGTAGTATGCTCCAGTTGTTTATAACATCATAGAGAACTGGATTGTGGGTATAATAAGAGTTACTTAAAAGTGACTATAGCACAAATGCAATATCTTTGCTCACAGATTAGCATGGGACAGAGCTGAGCAAACACAGCCTTAAAAGGAGCTACAGTGCCTGCTTGCGCACATTTTTTGTCATAATTATGACTCTTTATCTCATGATTTTGACTTTTTTCTCACAATTATTACTTATTATGGACAAAAACAATCTCAACAAAGACATTTATTTAATCTTCATTTTTTAACTGGCAGAAACAGGCTTCTGTACCTCGCACACTGAATCTAATGCATTTACTTTTCTATTGATTGCAAAATATGCAGTTTGAAAAATGGACTCATCAAGCAGCTGTGGTGGTTTTGTGGTTCTTTCACTGCATGAGAAAATAAAATGGTGAAAAAAAAAAAAAAAAGCAGGATCCATCCACTCCTGAAAACAAGAGCAAGCAGGATTTCACATGCTGGTGAAATTATTCATAAATTAATAAATATTTATGTTTTAGCCTTTGTCCTAAAGGAGCTGCATAATTATCCAGATCGCCTCCAGGTGTATTTCAGGATGTCAGCAGTTGTAAAGGAAAATGGGCAAACACACACACACACACACACACACACACACACACATATACACACACACACACACACGCACACGCGCACACGCACACGCCTTCATTCATCATTCATCATCTCAACAGTTTGAAATGACAAGAAAATGAAAAAAAAATGTGTGCTGCATGTAGCCCAAGGTGTTTCTGAATAGTCAACTACCCTTTGTACAGACCTGGATGGAGGCACTCGTCATGCATGATAAACTTTTACTTTGAAAGGTAACATCAGTGTGGTCTGGACTCCTTATGACAGTATGCATCTGTATACTCAGGCTCAGATTTGATCTCCTGCAGTGGGGCGCATGAACCTACGAACTGTCAAACTAACTATAAACAACATTTCTGTGTTTTTGTCCTGGTTGGTCTTGAAAAGTCTTAGAATTTATTTTGAAAAGTGTGATACTGCCTATAAGCTCTCCGCTCACTTCCTCTGCAGCTCCACCCACTACCTCTGACCTCTCTTAGAACTGTTCTTTCTGTAAATACAATCATTGCAGCACCTTTTTTTATACTTGTAGTAGACATTCTCCAACTTCCTAGTCCCAAACAACAGGATGCTTGTTTTGCAAAAATTAATACAATATATATTGATTGTAAGGCTGCTGTTATGCACTTTAGACATCATATAAAAGATATAGAATATGCTGTAAACTTGATGATTCTATATGGCAAATTTCATATGCTCAAGTGTAGACTGAAAAATACACCCTTCATACTGTTTCTCTGTGCATTTACAGTAACTTAAACAGTACTTCGAATCCCTTAAATTGATTGATACAAAAAAATATAAAAGCAGTTAAGTCTTTAAATAAGTTTCTTGGAATGGAATTTCCTTTAAGCATCTAATAATTTCTGTATTTATGTTTATATATTAACTTAAACTTATTTTTCCTTTTAAATATTTTGGTTTGAATCCTTTTTTCTTCTTTATTTTTTTTCTTTTTTAGACCTGTTAAAGCACACAACTTTAGTATTTTCTTTGTTGTCATTATATGTGTTTGATTTAAAAAAAAAAAATGAATCCAATTTTTGGTTGGATGTTTTGACTCACTTGATTAATAAAAAAAGTGAACAAAAAGAGTCAATGGAAACAGCGCAGACGTGTTCATACCTCCAGAATTTGTCAAGTATGACACATACATTTGCTTTTATTGAAAATAAATTAGGGCCAAAAGAAGGAAATAACACAATTTTATCATTCTGCATTTGGACTCAAGAGTCAATGAGTTTCCTCTTACATTCCTAGACAGAGACACTGAGGTGAATGTTTTTTCTTTGTTGAATTCATCTACCTTCTCCGAAATAAATGTTAACTTTCATATTTTCTCATAGTCATAACCACAGTTTCTCTTTGGTCTCACATGGTTTTGTGAAAGCACAGATGTGTCCAGTAAACACTTGTGAAAGAGCAGGAACTGCAGGAGGGTTTTCAAACAGCAGCTCATGTGACTGTGAAATCATTCCCAGAAGAAGAAGAGAGTGGATTGTTCAACTTTGTGAGAATGTGGATGATGATTACACTGAGCTGAAGTGTTGGACGCCACAGTGAGAGGTGAATACCTGCTTGGTCTTGGCCTGCTCTCCACATCCTGCATGTTTGTTCAGTTAGTCATGCAGTTTACAAAAACAACAGCACCTGGACACTTTTAAAGTGCATTAATTTAAAAAAAAAAAGAAAAATGATTTCTAATGTGTGTCTGAGAAAATAAAAAATACTTTAGGACAGAAAAAGCAGAGATCACATCCTCCTGAGCATCAGACCCGTACAGCTCATATCTGGGTCAAAGTGTTGAGAACAAAAAAGAAGAGAAAACTTTGTCTGTATTGGCCCCCGTGATTATTCACTGAGTGTAATCTGCTTTTCACAATGAGGTCCTTTTGCAGCTCGGCTGATGGTGATGAGCTCCTCCTGTCAGCGAGCTGTCTCCCCGTCTGTCACTTCACATCTGACGCCCGGGCGAAGTACAAAAAACATCAAACTGTCACCAGAGTCTGCGGAGAAACAATCAGATCCATCACTGCCTCTCCTCTGAACATCAAACACTGACTCTCTGCATGAGCCTCACTTTCTTTCATCTCTCTCTCTCTCTCTCTCCCTTCTCTGCACTTCTCTATGTGTCTCTCGCTCTCTCCCTGTCACGTTAATGCGGCGCTCTGGCCTTGTTCCAGGACGTCTCAGTGGAACAGCTGATTTCAATTAGGTCCTCTTCAGGTTCCTACATGTACGGACACACATGCACAGTCCAGAAATGATGGAGCCTCCTGCCTTCTTTGGCTCCCTGAATGGTTTGCAGCGAAGCGTCCAGCTCTCTGTGTCTTTCCATTAGACGTGGCTGGTCAAGCAGAGGCTGCGCCTAATGGACCTGTAATGTGCTGTGATAATGTGGATATAAAGCTCATGGCTGTAGCAAACTTGGGCCTGGATGGATTAGGAGGGAGTGAACCTGAACATTATAATATTCTTCAGCATAATTTTGTCCTCATTGTGCCAGAGTGTTGAACAGCAGGATGTTTCTGTACAATGGTGTCTCCTATGTTAATGTTACACAGTTTACACACAGATTTAAAGCAGCAGCGCATTAGCTTCAAAGCCGAGTGAGACCCAAAACAGAAAATAAATAGATACATCAACAACAATAAAAAGAAGAGAAAGGAAAAAAGAAAAACCTCCCAGAGACCTAAAAGAGACTCGCAGAGGCAAACAAGTGCTTATTAGAGCACCTCAAACATGGCCTTCATAACATGAAGTGTGATGTGCTCACACATAGAGCAATTACAGATTCATGCACACAGAACAGCCCTGTGGTGCAGTGGTTATCACAACTAAAGGTCTGTATCTCCCGATGGACAGGTAACTTGTTTACAACCCTAATTCCAATGAAATTGTGAAGTTGTGTAAAATGTAAATAATAACAGAATACAATGATTTGCAGATCCTCTTCAACCTTTATTCAATTGAATACACCACAAAGCAAAGATATTTAATGTTCAAACTGATGAATGTTATTGTTTTTGTGCAGATATTTGCTCATTTTGAAATGGATGCCTGCAACATGTTTCAAAAAAGCTGGGACAGGTTCATGTTTCCCACCGTGTTACATAATTTTTTGATCTAACAACACTCAACAAGTGTTTGTGAACTGAGGACACTAATTGTTGAAGCTTTATTGGTGGAATTCTTTTACATTCTTGCTTGATGAACAACTTAAGTGACTCAACAGTCTGGGGTCTCTGTTATGGTGTTTTGCATTTATTAATGTGCCACACATTTTCATTGGGAGACTCGTCTAGTAGCCGCACTCTTTTGCTACAAAGCCACACTGTTGTAACAGTTAGAGAGTGTATCTTGGTTTCATTGTCTTGCTGAAATAATCAGGGACATCCCTGAAAAAGACACGTGGATGGCAGCATACGTTGCTCAAAAACCTGTTTGTACCTTTCAGCATTCATGCTGCCTTCACAGATACTGTAACAATTACCCATGATGCTATGGGCACTAAGACACCCCCATACTATCAGAGATGATGCAGAAATGTGAGGGGTGTATCACAAAAGCTGTATAAGCTGCACACAGACTACTTTTCATTGTGTCAAAGTGTCATTTTGTCAGTGTTGTCCCATGAAAATATATACTTAAATATCTGCAGAAATGTGAGGGGTGTACTCACTTTTGTGATATACTGTAGTTTTTCTGTCAGGGCCCAAGGAATATCACTGTTACCATCTTGAACAAAGACTTCAGATTGTATCCAAGCCTCTGTACATGAAACAGTTGTTCTGACTGACTCATAAAGGTGTTCTTATTGGCTCCTTTCTCGCCCTGGAGGAATCACTTTGAAACACTCTGAAAGATCCAAAAGTCAAACTTCAGCAGCACCAAACAGGAGACAGCAAACCGGCCAGAAGTGAAACCACGTTCGTTCATCTTCAGCTTAGTGTGGCTCACTCACTTTGTTTGTATTGATCCTGCTCATAATGAAAGACTTTCAGGATGATAAAATAAAATCAAAGCCACCTCTATTGTGTGCCCGCTCTCCTTTGTTTTCTCTAACACTCTGCCATCTAAAATACGCCTAATAAAATCCTTCAAATCCATCTTTTATATTAATTCAGAGAGCAAGCACAATGTCTGTGACTCAGAGCTTGAAGATGGAATAATAAAACCCAGATCAAACTTTAATGGTCCCTGAAGCTAAATTGGGTCATTGCACTAATGACAGCAGGAGACCTCACTCACAGGAGGAGGAGTGACTGAGAGGGAAAGACAGTTTGAGTAATTAGAGATCAGCTGAATTGGGTTCAGCAGAGCGTGAGGAACTCAGGGATGGATAGATGGAAGAACAGTGACATGCTCAGATAAAGTAAGAGCACTTTGGCTTGATTTGATTAGATTACAATCAAAACACAAGAGTTAAAAGACCAGGAGTTTCAAAGGCTTGTTCTCTGGAGGAACTGTCAGAACCACATCTGGGGCCAAGAACTGTTTCAGACAGGGTCAACTTCAACAAATCATAGCTTCATGCAAAACTCTGAAGATCTGCTCCCAATCAGCTTTACTGATTTCAGATTGAACCTGGGAAAGTTAAAAAGAGTGGGTGAACCAAACGTCAGAAAAAGACACCAGCTCCATGTCTATCAGTCCATAGAGACTCACAATAACAACGATCTTTCCACACTGTAAAGTGCAGTTTGTTGACTTGAAAAAAACTCAGAAAACCAATTGCCTCAAAATTCAAGGTAAAGTAGATCACTGATTTTAAGTTGTTAAAGCTGAAAACAACTGTGTATCAACAGCTTATGTCATGGCAGTAACCTTGAATGTAGTCAATGCAAAATCATTACTCAGGTTGGCCATGAGTGAGGAGGGCTATGAGACCCTGCTGTACATGGATATATTACACAGGTAACACAATTAATTTCTAAATTGCCTGTAGGTGTGAGTGTGTGTGTGAATGGTTGTTTGTCTCTATGTCAGCCCTGCGATTGACTGGCGACCAATCCAGGCTGTACCCCGCCTCTCGCCCAATGACAGCTGGGATAGGCTCCAGCTACCCGCGACCCTGAATAGCAGGATAGACGGTTAAGAAAATGGATGGATGGATGGGTTCTACTGTTATAAGCTCTGAAACATAGTGTGGCATACAGACCAGAATGGTTTGGGATGTAAGGGGTTAATGCAAGGCTGAGAAACTAAAGGTAGTATCTGTTTCACATGTCAGTTCTTCATGAATCATGTTCCATAGATGATAAAACAATGTCAATGTCCTTAGGTCTGTTCCCCCCCCTCTCCTCCCTACATCATCATTTACCTCCACATCCTCCTCAGCTCGTCAGGAGCAGACATAAATATTTTACTCCCTGGCTTTTATTTCTGTATAGAAATATCAAACATATCAGGCCGATGGATGTGCCGTCCCTGACCTAATGTCGTTTGAATATTCCAGTAGATTTATGAAAGGAGCTTTTTGAACTCTTGAAGCTGCTTTTCTTGACTCCCCTTTTCAACCTTTCTCGTTTCCTTTCTTTCTCTTCGCCGCTCGGCTTCTTTCGACAGATGTGACACTAATTGATTTCTTTATTTTGCTTTTGTTCTTTCAACTATTTCTCCCTCCTCCGCCTTCCCTCCTACTTAGCTTCTCTCAGAGCTATTCCTCTTTCTCTCTTTGTGCCAATTTCATTCTCACTCATTTCTTTCTGTGTCTTTGTACCGCTGTGTTTTCTGCGATAAATGTGACAGCAATTGGGTTTCTTTCTTTCAGCTATTTCCCTCTCTCTATGTCTTAACTCACCTCTTTCTTTGTCTTCTCCTTCCACCCACTTGTTCCCCTCTTTGCCTGCAATGAATGTGCTGATTTCCAGCTGAGGAGGAGGTAGAGAAGGGTGCAGATTGGATTGCAGGATGGCTAATAAGTGCACTACACTGATTGCGATTTTACATTCAGTTTTCCGGAACAATCAGATTACAGAGAATGTGTGTGTATGTGTGTGTGTAAATATGTATGCCTGTGCCTCTGGGTAAGTGTGTGTGCAGCAGCCTGAAATAGTGCAGATGTCGGCAGAAAACTGCAGATCCGCAGCAGCGATCTCATCTGTGTTATCGGTGTAAAAGGATTGTGCAGCAGCTGACTTTGCATAAACAATGAGAGGAAGAAAGGAAGATGGACTTTTTTTCTTTCTCTGCTTCCAAAATCAAATTTAGACAGGAAGAAACTTCTTGTACTGAAATTAAGCATCGCACAGGCGAGACAGACTATTCCTCATCCTGTTAATGTGGAAGACACATGTGGTGATGCGTGGGAGCTTGGTTATCATAAATCCACTCCACAGGTGCATGGGAGTGCACAGGGAGATAAATCCATGTTGTTAATACATGAGCACATATGTCAGGAGCGATACATCACTAATGCTAAGGTGGTTTTAATGTAAGCAGCTGCAGAGGAGGAGAGCAATCAGGAGACAGGCTTATGTGGTTTTTGTGAAAGGCAGAGAAAAGAAGAGAGATTTCAATCCAAACCTTTAAAAATGGCTGTGTGCAAACCAGGCAGGCTCTAACTGTGTGTGTTTGCTGCTGAAGTTGTTGTTGGGCTCAGCTGAGGAACAACAAAATTCATGAGAGCTGAATTTGTTCCATAAGGTTTCCAGAAGTACACACACCCAAACTGAGAGCACCTATTTGCATTTGATAGCCTCTGTGTTTCACCTTTAAGGTGTTTGCAAGACTCAGCAGCAGGGCTTTGAACCAGAAGTTTTTGTTCCAAACAGAAACAGTATATTCATGTTTTTGGTTTTGGGTTCCACCCCAAAAACTTACATCCTTGAACCTGTTAGAACCAGATATTTTGTTCCTGAACTGGTTTATATTGTTCCATGTCAGTCATATGACTTTAAGATGAGAGGTGGAACCCTGACACTTTCTTATGGGATGTTATTTCTCACAACAACCACTACAACTCACCAGGCCTGTGCATTATCAGGGGTTGACTTTAAGGTCAATTTGCCACTGATCCAGACGTCAGATCTCCTGATTTAATGACAAACATGAAGAGAGAAAAGATTAATTCCAACAAACAAACTAACCTAGCTCCTCTATACTAAGCTTGCTTGTCTGCATATGTCGGCGTTGATCAGCAGACTTAGCAAAAGACTAAATTATTAACGCCATCATATCCCAGCCAACTCTAGCGGTCTCACCGGTGTAACTGAAATTTCCTCTGCCTCTTGTTTACGCATTGAGTGGCCTCGCCTAGCTTTTCATCTGGAAAGAGAGGTCTCAAAAATAGTTTACCTGTGAAATGAATAAGAAACAGTAAAGAACTGCCCAGCAATGAGTGTGTGAACTGGGCTGAGATGCAGGTAAAAGGTGTTGACTAAGGGTGTGTGAGTCAGCAGGTGATGGTGTAAGACAGTGGTGTGACAGACCATCCCCGCCGTCGGGATGGTTGTTGAGTAATGTTATATAATGAATGTACTGTTTGAGAGTCTTTACTTAGAAGTTAAATTTATTCCATTGTGGAGCTCGTAAACCAAATGACTAAGTTGGCAAATCAATTTTTCCCATTGAAATGAATTGATAGGCCATTAATCCGTTCCAGACGCCCAAAATCCCACAGCTGTTTTTGTTACAAGTTTTTAAATAAGAAAAATGTATTTTTCACTTAGAAATATTGTAAAAAGAACACACTACAACTGGAATAAACTGGTATTAATGATATATAATGTTCAGCATGTATTTGGAGATTTGATGACTTAAATATGCTGATGGAGGTGGAGGAACAAGGCTGAACTGAAAAACTGAATCTTCTTGATTGATTGTTGTCTTTTTCACCATGCCCCCCTCACTTTTAACTGCAGCTGTTTTCCAGAGAAAACGGTCCAATGAGCTCTGGGTCATCCCACTTTTCTGAATGTTTCTACATTCATGTTTCTAGGCAAGTGGCATTAAACAGCACCATTGCACACCTAGTTGCAACTTTTTCAATGTGTCACAGTTGAGAGCACAACACTGATGCTTTCCCTGTGAGCTAATCATTTAAAGTGAACGAGTGAGACATGGGATAGTGATTGGCGTTCATAGCACTAGCAGTGGGATATCTGGGGCTGGCTTTTAACTCCCAACTCAGATCAGCCCCAAGTTGGTTCATATCTCAAAAAAGTTGTGAGTTGGGTCTCTTTGAAGTCAAGGTACCAGTGTATATTAGTGCAAAGGTTCTCACAAGCAGACCTCTTTTCTATCTCAGCATGTTTCAAACAGAGGGCTTGCACACTGTTACACACTCAGGATTCTGTTCTTAAACCACAAGACCACAGGGGGCACGGTGGTACTGTCGTTTCAAATAAAAGCAAACCTCTATAACCTGAACTTACCCTAACTCTGACAGACCAGTCACAACAACACTCACTGAGGAAGACCGCAGGAAGTCTGGAGTACAAATTCTAAATTACTTGAGTGCTATAGATTTATGACATTACACTGCAAAAGCTGAAGTCTCAGAAAGTATGTTGGATTCATTTTTCATCAAAATCACCTCATTAGACTTAATATGAGCCACATTCACCAGACAAGTCCAGAAAAAAAAAGTCTTATTTCATGATATTAAGAGAAAAATTGCACCTGAGTTGCTTGAAAATAGTCTAAAAAAAGAATTCTTGGGGGATGATAATTGGTTTGATGTCTTGCTCAAGGGCCCCCAGCTCTCTTCTAGCCAAATTTCCAAATTAGGTCCAAACTTGAACTTAAATCAGCAACAGCAAGTCCAATGAGACTTGGCTTGGTTTCTGAGCTAAGTCCCAATGGACTAAACTCTAAAGACAAAAATGATGTCTCAAAATAATCTACCAATGGGGTTAAAAAAAAATCACTAAAATGAGAATTCTGTCTTATTACAAAGAACGAAGCAAGTACAGAATTCTTACCCCATGGGCAGATTTCTGTACTCTTTATAAGCAGATGGGATATCATTTTTAAATCTCTGAATAGCTTGAAAAAAGTTTATTTTCTGGACTTGTAATGTGAATGTGGCTCATATTAAATGTAATCAGACAACTTTTACTAAAACAAGACATGAACGCTTACTTGGATTTCAGTTTTTGCAGTGTATTGGGTTATTTTATTTTATTTTATTTTGAAAATGGGTTATCTCCAGACCATGGGGTACAGCTCTGGTTAATTTTTGTATTATTTTCCTTTCAAAGATGAATTCAGTCAGTGCTTTGTTCACACCTTGTATCGTTAATTCCTGTCTTTGTTTCTTCACCTGAGTCTGATTTTATGAAACTACAAAGTGAGCAGTAATGAGCAGAAATCACTGTCTGTTATATTTCAGGACAGGCTCTCTGCGATAAAACTTATCGGACAGCAGATGGATAATGTCCACAGAGATGGTTTGACACTGTGGCACTGTAACAGTATTCAGGATTGTTTAAGAAAGTATAAAGACCAACGTCAGTCAAAGCATCATGCATCCAGGAAATTGAAGGATGTAGCTCTTTGGTCTCCATGGAGTTACTCAAGGACACAAATCATGTCTCCTGGATTCAAATTCAGTCTCTGTCAGATCCATGTGTGTTTCTAAACCAACCTCTAAGAGGAGGTGAAGGATTTCCATTAGTGACACACAACTGTTAAACAACCAGTAGACTAAATAACAACACACTACATTTATTACAAAACAGTGGAAATAAACAAAGCACAAAGACAAATATCACAATGAGAGGCAAGAAAAAGTTTTTTTTTGAAAAGCAAACAGCTGTCAAAACGTAGGAGTTTCTCTCACAGCTCGCCCCACACAGAGACGATGGACCTGCACCCAGATACACTGATAAAACATTTTCTGGTAGATCTACTTGAGAAAATTAAGGCAACTTTTGCATAATGAAGCTTAGCGTAAATTCAGTCAGGAAGACTGTCTATGGGCTCACACCATCTCTATTCATTCATTTACTCCCACGCTTTCTCATCAGCTGACCAAAGTGGGCGTGTAAGCTTTTCTGTCTATCCAATCACATCTTCACAGCTGTCACTCGTAAACCAATCAACTCAAAGCTGTCAAACTTTAAATGGGCCTTCTCTGCTTGTCAGATGTCTCGCAGGCTCGCACAAAGAACAGCGATCTCCAATCGTCATCAGGATCCAGCTCCCTAATCTTCAACAGGAACAAGATCTCCAATCGTCATCAGGATCCAGCTCTTCAACCTCCAACAGGATCCAGCTCCCTAATCTTCAACAGGAACCAGCTCTCCGAAGACTCTTCACCACCACCAGTGTCTAGACTCCATCGGGGGATTTTCATAATTCATCACATCATTGTTTCCCCTACACATTCATTTGTAACGTTCAATGGGGTCTAACCGCCAAAACTGTAATTGTGCATCTGTGTCATTAAATCTATTCACAATCTTTCTGAAGTCTAAGTCTTTCCTGATTGAAATATATTTGTGTTGCTGAAACAAGATTGCTTTTTAGCCCAACCACTTTTTTTTTTCATAAAAAATAAAATCCAGGTAAAGTGAACTTGATTTTTCAAGCAAATCAACTAGTCTTTGTATGAATAACTTAATCCTTTGATGTTTTTAATGATGTTTTGAGTGATATCAGCTTAATTATATCATTTACACAAAGCATTAGGGGTTGCTGGTCTACACTGTCAGGCAAAGCCCATCTACTCCATGTTGCATAGACAGCAGGTCTACTCCATGTGGCGTAGACAGCAGGTCTACTCCATGTAGCGTAGACAGCAGGTCTACTCCATGTAGCATAGACAGCAGGTCTACTCCATGTAGACAGCAGGTCTACTCCATGTTGCATAGACAGCAAGTCTACTCCATGTGGCGTAGACAGCAGGTCTACACTGTGGTGCATAGACAGCAGGTCTACTCCATGTGGCGTAGACAGCAGGTCTACTCCATGTAGCGTAGACAGCAGGTCTACTCCATGTTGCATAGACAGCAGGTCTACTCCATGTGGCGTAGACAGCAGGTCTACTCCATGTAGCGTAGACAGCAGGTCTACTCCATGTAGCATAGACAGCAGGTCTACTCCATGTAGACAGCAGGTCTACTCCATGTTGCATAGACAGCAAGTCTACTCCATGTGGCGTAGACAGCAGGTCTACACTGTGGTGC
>RPOG01005531.1:8770-31190 GCA_008086565.1 Thalassoma bifasciatum | reverse complement strand
CATTTCTTCTCTTTTGTTGTGTCTCTTCAGATGGGATCAGTGTGACAGGCTTGCCAATCTCCAGCCCGCTGCGCCAAGTCCTGAAACCCAGGGCCGAGACCAAGGCTGTGAGCAGCGAATCAGGCAAAGCGGAGTACAGTCACGTTAAGGTAAACAACCATAACCTCTGCGACGAGCATTTAGACAACACAGACAGCCTGTTTAGTAAGTCGTGACAAATATGACGCAGTCCTTTTCTTTGTCTGTTTAGTTTGATAAAATTACATTTTACCTCTGCTGCAGTCTCTCTGCACCTTTCACTGAATTTATAATGAATGTTTGGAAATTCAACTCTCTCCTGCTCACTAAAGTCACCATTCACCACCTGTGCTGCAGAAGTTGAGCAGAAACTCTTGTATACAGTACAGGCCAAAAGTTTAGACACACTTTCTCATTTGATGCGTTTTCTTTATATTCATGACTATTTACATTAGATTCTCACTGAAGGCATCAAAACTATGAATGAACACATGTGGAGTTATGTACTTGACAAAAAAGGTGAAATAACTGAAAATAGTTTTATATTCTAGTTTCTTCAAAATAACCACCCTTTACTCTGATTACTGCTTTGCACACTTTTGACATTTTTCAAGAGGTCGTCACCTGAAATGGTTTTCTCTTCACAGCTGTGTCTTATCAGGGTTAATTAGTGGAATTTCTGTCTTTATCAATGGGGTTGGGACCATCAGTTGTGTTGTGCAGAAGTCAGGTTAATACACAGCCAACAGCCCTATTGGACAACTGTTAAAATTCATATTATGGCAAGAACCAATCAGCTCGCTAAAGAAAATGAGTGGCCATCATTACTTAAAGAAATGAAGGTCAGTCAGACTGGAAAATTGCAAAAACTTTATTTGGCTGGTGTCTCACCAGTGTCTCTTTAAATCAGGACTCAGAGAGTGGAAACTGTTTGCAGGGTCTTTGTGAGAAACTGCAAAGAGCAAAGAGAAGGGAGTAGAATCGTGTAAAATTGAAGCTTCGGAGGCCAGGTGGAGACAGGAGAGCTGAGATTGAGCTGATCAGCAGAGAAGAGGTGAAGATGTGGAGGATGTCAGAGGGCTAGAATTGGGACACTGTCTGCTGGGGTGGTGTTATCTGTAGCACAGCAGCCACACCACCTACATGTGTGGCTGCTTCTATGTTTCGCCTTCAAAACAGACGGACCCCTCCCCTCCTCGGTGAATCACCACAGGGGAAAACCTCATTAATTTCTAATGTCTGGATTGTGCTGGAAAAGAAAGTAAACTTTTCAAACCTTCTAAAGGTTCAACATGCTGATGACTAATAGTGAAAAGAACACCTCAGGGTTTTCAGTCTTATTCGACAAAGGCTTAGGCACTGAAACTATGACAAAACAAAAAAATGGATTTGTAGAAATATAAAACATTTATTTGCTGAATTAATGATATCAATCATGGGATTTGTTTTCATCAAGTCAAATCAACAATTTATATTTGATAGATCATGGACATGATACACCAACACAGAGCAGCAGTGGACGGCTTCTGAACTGTTTTTAATTAAAAAAAACATGTTACTCATTGACTTGACAATATTTGCATCACATGGATCCACTGAACTTGGACACTTTTTGTAACAAATTTGTAATGTGAACATTTTGACAAACAAAATGTAACGAATCCAAAAGAAAAGAATGAAAAAGGCATGTTGTAAATCATTTTCACAGCCTGCTCGCTTGTTGTCTTCTCATGTCCTCGATGCCACATAGCCAGCACCCCCCCGGCCATGACCCCCTCTCCTCCTCACTCTCAGCACAAGTTACAGCATGAGTCATTGTTTGGAGAGAGAGACAGAAAAGAGAGTGTGCTCTATTCTCCACACAGGACGCAACCAGCACAACACGACAGTGCATTTAATCTTAATGAACTTGTTTTTTAGATTGTGACAAACCTTAATCAGAATGGAAATTGAAATTGGATTACAGCCTCCCAGTGCCCCCAGTCCTTCAGTAACATACATCTAAAGTGACTGGGTGAAAATAAAGGAAACCAGATTCTCTGCTATGAGATGAAAGCACATGAAAGTATGACAATCATTAAACTTGATACACAAGATCCTCATGAACTGTAGCGCAATTTCCAATTTTGAAGAAGTATTTTCTACGTCTTGAAGGCAAGAAAAATGTTTTCAGGGGGAAGTTTCTTAAAAGTCTGAAAATTTCCCTCTACAACTTTTAGGTTTGTGTTTATTTGTAAGTTTAGTTGCCAATACAGTTGAATACAAAATAATAAAGTACAATAATTTCTTTTTTTATGAATAGTCAAATTTGGAAAGTGCTTTACACATCCAGTAAATCACTTCAACCTCCGGCTGGGCGATAATGGCAAAAACCAATTTTGGTTAATGCAGGAATATCCTACATCCTTATTGTTGCCCAAAATGTGTCTGAACAACTGACACTGAAGTTCTTGTGGGTAAAGCTGCTTGTGTTGTACTTGCGCTTTGGTGTTTGAGTTATTCTCCATGACACTTCTGTGTAGCAGACTGGACGGTACAGTGACTATGTGTCTGAAATTGCACACTTTTGTACATTTCTGTTCATGAAGTGCACTGCGTACAATTTTGTAGGACCTCAAATAGCACATCAAATCGAATAGAGGTGTACTCTCCCAGCTTTAGGCAGAACACAGAACAGAGCCTGAAAATTGACAAGAATGATCCTGGTTCTCATCGTACACTTTGTCCTGCAGAGCATTTGATCTCCTTTGCATCGTGGTTACGAGACTTTTAAGGTGTTGTGTTAAAACTTTGAGGACACTTTTTCTCCCCCGATTGATTTGCAGCTCAGGTTTTCAGTTTTACCAGTCTTGACTGTGTCTGTGGATTTCATACTGTCAAATTGAAATGACAGTATGAAATCATCTGACGTTATGTATTGTGCATACTGATGATATTTATGAGACATATAAACTAAACGCAGCTCCAACCCTCGTGTAGACTTTTGTCCGAGTGTGTGTGTGTATATTTGATGTATGTATGAGGCAGAATAGGAGTTTATATAACTACTGTTCTGACTACAACTCCAAAAATGCTACATAACACTGCAGATAAAATGCACAAATCATTTCTGTTTGGGTTGATTATGTAACCTCTTAGATATCTGGTACCTGTGCACTCAAGTGAAATATGAAACCAACCTTTGTCAAAGACAAACTTGGCATTTGCATTTATGGTAAGGCTTAATTGAGGCAGAGTTTGACTGAAGGCTCGGAGCTAAATAACAGACGGTGGTGTTGGAAGCAGAGTTAGAGGAAAGCCAATTACTGAAAGACTTTAGCCTTGTAAGAAATCTGAGTAAAGGAAGCAGGTGGTAAGAACATGAGCTCCCTCATGTTTTTGTAGAAAGATTATACACCTCACTGTGTGCTCAACAGAATGTATCTGGATGTCTGATTCGCTTTGGAACTATGGTATATTTATCCTGGGTTCCCTGCAGCATGACTCACTGTTTTGTCATGGACTGGATTGTTTTTGCAGTTTGGCTCCAACCAACTGCACCCAAAGAAACAGGGCTGACTTCTGAGGGGTGGACAGGAAAACCACTGAAAGCAAAGTTGGAAGAATGCAGAATAATGTTGCTGATCATTACTTCAAATAGCAAATAAATAGATGAGAAGATGAACAGGTACATTTTAATAAATGATAAAGTGGTGAGGGTCGTGCTGCAGACTGCTGACTGACAGGAGGGTCAAAGGCAAAAGACGAAAGCAGATTTCAAGTAGATTGTTGGAATGCTGAGTGGGAGGAAAAAGTGAGGTGTTATCCTGAAGAGGATTGTTAAGAAAAAAACATTCAATAAAACGATCACTGTCTCATCTTTTGAGTCAAACCACTCCTTAATCAGAAGAGTCTGATCTGGACTAAGGAGGAAAAGAACTAGTATATTATCTTATTGGAGGGGGGGCAGGTTGTCTCCTGCTGTTTGTCCACTGTTTCTGAAATCCACGCTGTTTACTAGGACATTACAAAAAAAAAAACAAAAAAAAAAACACTTCACGCTTCATCTGCAGTCATGGACGAAAGTATTGGCACCCCTGGAATTTCTCCAGAAAATACACCATTTCTCCCAGAAATTGTTGCAATGCCTAATGTTTTTGGTATGAATGTGTTTATTTCCTTGATGTGCATTGGAAACACAAAAACAAAGGAGGAAAAAAGCCAAAATGAACACAGTTTTACACGAAACACAAAAATTGGGTTGGACAAAATTGTTGGCACTGCCTTGGAATTGTGGGTAAATTATTTAACTTCAAGTAGATGATGCTTGCTGAAACTCAGCTGTGGCAAGTAACAGGTGCTGGTCATAGACTGTATAAAACATGGATGTATTCTCCATGACGTCACCCGTCTGTTACTGCAGCTCTGTTTTGAGGCTAAACGACGGGCGCGGCCATATTGGAAATGGGACGAGTGACGAGTGCCCAAACTCATAGCTATCGGGCGCCCGACAGTCACGTGATCTGAGCTGTGGCTCTGATTGGGTAAGCTCTCGATCCTAATATCTTCCAAACGGCCAAGTTAAAGAAAAATTCACCCCCCTCACAGTGTGTGCCGTAAGCGAAATCAGCGATCCAGACAGGAGACAGAGTTTGTACCAGGCTTTAAATACGCTAATTTCAGCTCTGAAAACGGCCTTTTTCCCGTCTGCTTGTACAGGACTCCCGGTGCTTCTGGAGCCAGCCTCAAGCGGTCACTAGAGGAACAGCAGCTTTTTACCACTTCCGTGTTGTCTCATTTTTTCAGACCGGCGGTTGCCGCTTTGCGCTGGTACATCCAATACTTTCATCCATGACTGTACTTGGTCACTTGAGATTCTGACCTCGTTTTCCTTCAGGACTTGGCTCCTGCCCACAGCCCCAAATATCCAAAAACTGATTAAATATCAGATGCCCATATGCACATCCTGTCGTTAAACATATGGAACTATTAGTCTTATCGTTCTGTTGAAGAAAAGAACATCTGACCATAGCGTTAAACAGATGCACAACTGCAAATAATTGACCAACTGACTAATTGCACCATGAAAACAAGGCAGGTGCATAATGTCATATGTCAAGGGAACCTCCTAAGAAACCCTCATCCAACATATTTGAATCGCTTTCCCCACATGAACAGTGATAAACATTGGGAGTGGTAACTATGAATGAGAGATTAAGAAAAAACTAATTTCTTAATGGAAGAAATGGACATTTTATCAGAAGAATGCACTGAAGAAATATCCCAGTAACTTGATGAACAACATCAAGTTGTTTGCTCAGTGAGCCTTGCAGGTATGGACAGAAATTGACATTTTATCAATGGAATGCAGGATGCAGGAACGTCTCAACACATAGATTGTAAGGGCTGACGCATAAAAACAAAGAGACAAAACTCCCGGTAGTGAGCCTTGTAGGTATGAGACTTTAATCAATGGCCTCCCTTGTCTCATCTGTTGACTGACCATCTTTAAACAGCCAGCAGGTGTGGTAACTTTGCTGTTGATGTTTGTAATGATGACGTTTACTACCATTGAATTTAATGCTCTGTTGGAGCGTTAGCTTGGCGCATGCACACCACTGATCCATTTTTTCACTATTAGTATGAATTGTCAGTTTAAGAGAGGAGGATAAGAGACAGCAGCCCCAGAAAAACAGACGAGCTGAAGTTCTGACGTCAAATTAATGAGTTTCACTTTTGAGTTGAACTTCTGGAATAAATGAACTTTTCCACCATATTCTCATTTATTGAGATCTGCCTGTACATTTCCGTTTCTGTATATCAGCACAGAGAAATCTACCATCAATGACTTGATTGTGATTAAGCCGGGAACGTTTTAAAAGTCTGTTTAGTGGGTAGCTTTTCTGAACCTGAGAGGAGTGAGGGGTTACCAAAGGCTAAGTTATTAGCAAATGCAAGCGGTCGTTTACATCATTAACTGTGAACTTGTCCTCCGCTTCTGCTCTGAGTCTTATGATTAAAAACACTTTTTCCTTTTCCTGACTGTGAGGCCGTGTTCCCGTTTACAGGTTGTAACCTCACATCTAGCCTTTGAAACTTGACTGACCCTCACAGTTTTCTAACACGCTGATTTTCCTGATAAAATCCAGGATGTCCTGATGTGATTCTCTCAGGCTCTCTCATTGCTTTCTCCTCCAGCTTTGTCTCCGCATATGTTTGGATGGTTTTCAAATAGGCGTCCTTTTTGTGTTTTATTGTTTGTGATTCGTCAGTGTGTGGGAAGTGGAATGAGGGAGAATTTATATTAGTTGCTATTAACTGTTTTTGGCTGGGAGGGTGGATGGGCAGATGCACAGGAAATTGAAAACCTTCTCGCCAAATTGGCTGGCAGTCAGCGGGGTGTTCCCTGCATATCTGAATCTAATGTGGCCAAGAGAGTTTGCATTTGGCCATTTGGACTATTCAAATCTATGACCATCACTAAATGTCTCTGTAATTTTTTAGTTTCTACATTTTTTACACATGATTTATGGATATTTTGTGAGTTTAGTGTGTTTGTACAATCAATCATGCCTGATCTGTCATCAACACAAGAGGAGTCAACATTTTTATCTCACTGACCTTTCCCTCGTTCAACCTGAGCACCTGTTTTTTTCAATCCTCCTACTCTCCTGCAAATACCAGGCTTTAAAACATGTGTGCCATCTGGCATGGTGGATCCATTGATGGTGAATGATTTATTTATGATTTTGTCAACCGACAGTACATACTCAATGCTTTAATCTGGGCATTGATGACTTGGTTCTACAGGTGTTCTGATACCAATTTTTCTCTCCCAGTATGTTATAAAAAAATATCATACTGTGCCTGTATGACTGTGATATGATTATCATTGTGGTAAGTTCTAGCTCAGGTTAAAGCCTTTGTAAAACATAAATAGATACAGGAAATTAAAGCCATTTATTTCTAAATATAACAGTATAGGGATATGCAGCGTGAAATATTGCCACACCGCCGACATGATTGATCTAGTTAGCTTAGCTCCAAGTTTCGCGTCAACTGGTGTCTGTTGAGTCTGTGTCACGTGATCAAGCAGGCTGCAAGTCGCAGCACAGCGCTACTGTTTTAAGAGTGGTGTAGAAGACCGTTCAACAGAGTTTAACTGAGCTAAACAATAGATTGCAAATTTGATAAAATACGTGGTATTGGATAGGTGCCTGGACTCCAGTTGCCAATACCAATACCAGCATTTTCGGCAGTATTGGAGCAATTTTCGATACTGATATCAGTATTGGAACAACTCTTGGTTCTTTGAACCTCTCACTTTTTCATGTCACTTCATGACTGAAACTTTGTCTAGTTGAATGTCTTGAGTTGGAGACCATCACCTCTTCAAACTGTGTTTTAGTTTCCAGGTACCCTCTGCAAATTAAGCTGTTATTGTTTAGAGGCAGTAAAAGTTTTCAGACAGCCCATGCATTTGTGAAGGATTAAATTAAGAAGAATTACTCTCAGGTCTTCAAGCGCAATTCTTGGATGGAAACATGTTTTTCATCGATGTAGTCTCTGTGCACTCGAGTGAAACCACAGTGGAGGCAGGTTTTAGATTTGGGTGGATTTGGACCCGTGACTCCATCTGCTGAAGATTAAAGTAAAGGGGGCTTGAGTGATGTGCTCAAAGTAAGAAAAGAGGAGGAGATATGTCAATCCCAGCTGTATAATCACCCATAAGTAACCATAAAGCCAACAGCTGTTCGTTCGTATTCATGTTCCTTCACTCAGCTCTGCTGTTAACTCATCTTTGCTTGACAGGTGTCATCCATGGTGTTTTACTGAAGGTTTGATGGGAAAATAGGTGGATCCCTCACAAAATTTAAACAAGGTCAAATCTTAGCCAGAGGTGCATATGGTGTACTACTAGTTTTCCAGTTGAAAATGTCGTTATTTTCCAATGTAGAATACTTAAGTGTTTGTGAGTAGAGTCCTATGAAATTAATTGCAGTGACTCCTTTGGCCGGATAACTCAGGCAAACTGTTGTGACAACAGTGTACTTGTTTCAAAAGACCAGTGGAGGTCAGAACTTCCTTTTAACACTACTTTTCTTTACCACAGACAACTTTTACCAGATACAATGCAACAAGGAAATATATTTATCAACACCTATATAAGTGCTGGTGTTTGAAACTTTGTAACTTTGTCCCGTAGTTAAGTAGCCGGCTACATTTATCGCTACTCAACGGCCCAGTTCTCTGAGACATGTCTGTAGTGTAAGTGAATCCTGGTTATGTCCTACCAGTGCTCATCTACCATCTCCAACCTCGCCAAGTAGAGCAAACGTAACCTGGCTCTTCAAACTCTCAGGTTTGAACAGATCACTGTTGCATGTTGGTTGGAATGAACATCATCACATACAGATTAACCCCCATTTAAGCCTTTAGCTCATGCTCTATCACTCTCCTGTTTAGCTTTCTTCTACTCTGATCTCCTTTTTCTGTCAGACAGTCCAGCTCCAGTGTCCAACGTTACTACAAAATAAATCACAGAGATCATTTTCAGCAGAGGAAAACACGGATCTCTCTTCTTCTTCACTGCCAAACAGATGATGTAGCGTTGTCATAGAGACTTCAACATGCTGTAAATCAATCTGGTCCACTCTAACCAAAAGCTGAAAATTAGCATTTAGAAATAACCACTTTTGGGGCTGATAATTTCATTTTAAACTGTGGATGACGGTTAGGCATAAATCAAGAGTTAAAACTTTTTCAAGATCACTGAGAAAGTCCTCAGGGTCCCTTTAAAGGCAGTACATGAATGCAGTATTCTGAGTTTGAGGGAACTATAGACTCTGTACATAATTTTATTCCACCATCAAAGTTGGGATTGGTAACATAAATTTGGTCTATATCAATCTACTTTTATTCCATCCTATGGCCAATGCAATAACTTTTCCCTAAACAAAGTTTTCTGTGGAACAGAAAAAAATATTAGTTTCTCAATTCTCTCACAAAATAACTTTCCTTGATATAACTAACCACAACAAAACTGCCCGTGGTTATGTTTTGTTATGTTTTGGTGTATTTCGGCCAAGATTTTGACTGCCTGGTAGAAAAATAGCAAGACTTTTATTTTCTCTGTTTTTGACAGATGATGTATTCGGCTCATGGCAGAAGTGGTGACATCATAACTTCATAGTGCCAACTCCATTGTCTGCGCTGTAATTATGTTGTCAGTAATATTGCCATCTCTCTCTCTCTTTTTCTCTCTAATTTCAACACAATCTCAACACTTCTGATCAAGGTTTCTGCCTGTTAAAGTTAGTTTGCTCTTATCACTGTAACTGACTAAATGTGACATAGTTCTGCACTCATGGTGGGTTAGGATGAGATCAGACTTCTTCTTTTGTCTCGGTGTTGTGTCTTTGTTAATAATGAAACATTAGCCAGTCTAAATGGTTCATCATAGGCTTTTACTAGAGATGAGGAGGACTTGCTCCAGTTTATTGGACACCCTTCAATGTTTTTACAACTAAACTACACCCTGTTGTTTTTATAATTGAAGGTTTTCATGTTTCTTAGAGGGTAGAATAGAGTCCTGTCATAGTGTTAACCTTTTACTCATAGACATGAAGAACACTGAATTGCTCTTCAGAGAAGCCGATGAAAGCCTTCTCTTTACATGAAAGAGTGCATCCTTGGTTGTGTGTGTGAGGTGGTATAGGACCTTGCCTCCAGACAACACATGATGCATCACACACAGGTGGAGGGCGTGTACCGTGGGGGGGTTCGTCAGAGAGGCTGTAGCTCCTCCGGGCTAATCAAATCCAGTGGAGACAGAGGCAGAGTCGGCTGCCCGCCCGCCCGCCTGCCAGCCCGCCTGCCTGCTTGCTATTTTTAGAAGCCGAGACCTGCTGATGGCAGCTCAGCTCTCTCCACAGATACAGATCCCAGCTCGTGATAGGGATATTTATAACTGCCACAGCTGTCTGCTCAAGTGTGAAACTACAGCTGAACAACCAAATGATTTTTTCTGTCCCAGGCTGAGGATTAAAAGCGTCCTTCTTTCCTCTGGCTTCTGACTTCTCTGCCCGGTCATTATGTTTGTCATACTGAATGAGCTTTGCTCTTTGAAAAACGGCTCCATTGATTTGCTTTTGATAGATTATCCCCAGAGTTTGAGGTTATTTCTGTCAGTCCTGTTCACTTCCATGTGGGAGCAGGTTTTCCTGCTTGAATTAATGAGATTTCCTGAGAGTGTATACATACGCATTAGTGTGGAAATGACTGCTGACGTTTGTAGAGTTTTTATTCTCTCTTTCGTCTCCATACTGCGTTTCTAGCCACATCTTCACATTCTTAGGAGCAATCTGTGCCTCCAGTGCATTCTTGTCAGGGGCTCTGGCTTGACACGAGCCCGATTACTCTCCTGTGCGGCTCAGTTACACTTACATTGAGTATTTCTATTTCTGCATAAATGTCACCTATGAGTGTCTTTAACCCCTCTCTTTCAACAACATTAGTTTGCAATTCAAAATGCTTCTTTAACCCATTCATTTCACTTTGGAGGGACTCAATTTGTTCTCTAATCACCACCTTGTGATTTCTCTCTGTGACCTGATATATCAGATAAAACACTGTTCCTCTTCACCTCCTACAAGTCTCTAGTATAGGCAAATGTAACTGTATACTTTCAGGTATTCATCACAATAACCAGTTAGCAACTAGAACAGTTAATAACCTCAGTCCCCTCTTTTTTTTTTTGATGTCCTGTCAGGGTAAGCACAATCAAACCTGACGTCTTCTGTGGGCTACACACTTGAGTGGGCAGTTTTGGGATGAAACAGATTCTGCTATTGATGCCTCTGGCAAAGTTGCAAAACGGTGACTCTCACTGGTGAACGCTGCCCTCTGCTGGCGGAAAATGGCGACACCCTCGTAGAAGTATAACAGCCGACACTCATCTCTCTCGCCTATTGTTAAGTTGCACACACTAGAAATAACAACATCGACGTCCACTTATCCATAAAAAAATATTTTTTATTCAGATTTAGAGAAATATTTGAGAAATTTATTTGTCAAATATTATATATAAAACTAAATATTTAGCTAAAACAAAATAGTAATCTAAGATTTCTAAATATTGTGCGATGATTTCTAAATAATTCACAATGATTTCTAAATATTTAGTCAAGACTTTTAAATCTTGAGCAGAGGTTTCTAAATAATTAGCTAAGATTTCTAAATATGAAGTCAAGATTTGGAAATCTTGAGCAAAGATTTCTAAATATTTGGGTAATGTGCAAATTCAAACTTTTGCCAATAAAGGAAAAGTTGGACGAAACATCCAGCCAAGTGGGATTTTGACATTGTCAAATACAGTCAGCTTAATCAGCCGTTAGAAAAGAATCGTAAAAAGTGCTGTTAAACTGTTTAAGATCCTGTGGTTGACATCACAGAAGAAGAAGTGCTTAAAAAACCCTGAATTGCAGCCTTTCAATATTCTCCACTAATTTGTTTGAGATTCTCAAAATCTCACTTGGTTCGTCTGAGCTGCTCATTGGAACTTCTGCTGTTGGTTTTTGTTTGTTTTCAAACTGTCTGTGTGCTGATGTCATAGAACCCACTGTTGGTTCCTTCATGTGCAGATGAAAGCTGATTCATGACCAGACTGTAAGGAGCTGAGCTTCACCTAGTTCACCATTCCTCAGTTTTTCTGACCCCTAACCACCATTAGGCTTCACCCACTTTTGGACATCATGTCATTCTTCAGCAGCATCAAAACTTGTTGTGGTAAACTCATCCGAAGTGTTACAGGGCTCAATCGCTCTAGTTCACCACGGCCTTACCCAACAAACATCCCACCCCCTCACTTTGTCAGCAGTCCAGTCCCACCCCCTGTACAGGTTGACCTGACACCTGTGAGGAACGTGGGTCTTCGACTGCTGCATCGAGAAGCTCTCAGACGTAAAGGTTTGTACTGTGTGAACAGATTCAAAGGATTTCCTCAGCCTGAGGATCCCTTTGTTTGTCAGTGCTCTGGTGAACAGGGCTTTGAAAACAGCTCGTCCTGTGATCCAGACACACCATCGCCAGTGAGAAACAGATCATGTTTTAGGGAAGTAGTTTCACCCGAACAGAGAAACAGGGGTCAGCCCACAGGTTTGTTCTCTAAAGTTAGGGGATGGTTTTCCACAGTCAAAACAAAGTTTACTGTTTTTTTGTCTTGGATTTTTAGAGGGATTGACACCGAGAAATGTTTGACTTTTGTTCTTATTTGTGTATTCTTATATAGTCGTTACAGACTTTTTGCTGCAGGCCCCTTGGCACAACAGGACGCAGAAATAGAAGAACCAACATATATACACATACCATTTCCTTTGTTAAGGGGGCTACAAAAGAATCACACTAAGTCAAATTATATGACCAAGCTGCTGGCTATCATACGTCGGTTTAGACCGCGAAGATGAAGAATTCATGAAGAATCACACCTGTGGTTTTCACTAGGAGCTCTGGTTTCTTTTCACCAAATAAAATGAATCTGACCATTCAAAAAGAGCTATTCCATTTATTGACTCGTCATGGTTTGGTGGTGAAGACTAAGACCAAACATTTGTTTAAAACTGAATGTTTTATTCCCTTGCATGTTTAGATATTTTCAGTCAGAACTCTTTTCTTGAGCATGTAACATGTTGCTTTGACGTGACGTCACGCCTGTGTCTGCTGTCACCACTTTATTGGAGGCTCAGTTAGTTTTTGTGGTTCTGTTAATATAACAATAAGTAATCATTGAATGATAATTCACTTGTTGTTCTTATTGAGTTACCAGTACTCTACTGTGGACTTCATTGGGACTTTTTAGGCTGCTCTGGCACTTTAGGTGATATTGAGTCAGTAGATGATGAGACTTTCACAGCTGCACAGTAAAAAGTGAACACCCAAATGCTAGTTTTCTTACCTTTCATACAGTCGTGTTTCTATATATGTGATAATTTAAGCTCTGTGTATCCTTGACTTTCAGGTTAACGTCACCGTTTAGATGTGTTGTATGTTTGATTACATTATAGATGCTACTAATGGCCACTAACTTCTTCACAGATAAGACCAAACCTTATTCTTTGTGGAACCTTATAACCAAGGTTATGAATTGACTCCCAACCTTTTCCAGCTCAGGACCAACTTTAAAAATCTCAAAAATTTTCACAGCCCAACTCCAACCTCATAAATACAAAGACCACATGATGTGATTTCAGAGCCTGTTTTTTTTCCTTTTACAGCATCTGTAAAATGTTGCAACAGCCTCAGTTTTACTGTTTTCAAGGTTGCTATGGGGGAGAATAGACTGTATAAAACGTGGATGTAGTCTCCGTCACCCGTCTGTTTTGAAGCAAAACGGCAGGCGTCAGTCACGTGATCTGAGCTGTGGCTCCGATTGGGCAAGCTCTCGATCCTAATATCTTCCAAACGGACGAGTTAGAAAAAAATTCACCCCCCTCACAGTGTGTGCCGTTAGCGAAATAAGCGATATAGACTGGAGACAGAGTTTGTACCAGGCTTTAAATACGCCAATTTCGGCTCTGAAAACGGCCTTTTTTGCGTTCATTTGTTTATTTTTACGTGACTTCCGGTACTTTCGGAGCCAGCCTCAAGCGGTCACTTGAGGAACAGCAGCTTTTTAGCACTTCCGTGTTGTCTCGTTTTTGTTCAGAGGAATAGCTGTGAGTTTGGGCACTCTTCACTTGTCCCAATTCCAATATGGCCGCGCCCGCTGTTTTGCATCTGCAGTCACAGACGGGTCACGTCACGGAGACTAGGTCCATGTTTTATACGTCTACGGATGTTTCACACAGCGGTTTTCACTAACCAATCAAAACATGTAGGAACACACAAACACATGGAGGTTTTTCTGCCTCAACCACACAGACACAGTCAGGGTTCACCTCACACAACTAAAGACACACACAGACAAGCAAATAAACACTCACAAACACACACATACACACATGTAGACATGTACATCCACACACATACAGACATACTAATAGACATGCACACAAACACACACACATTCACACACACATATAGACATGCCCACACACAAACACACACATATAGACATACACACAGGTATACAGACAAAAACAAACTAAAGTGTCCGCATTAGACCTTTGTTAAACCAGAAACCAGATTAATGGTTTAAGATTCAAACCAGAAACAAACTGGAAGACCAAGTACAATTCAATCTCATCAAGTGAACTGCAGAAATGCCCAGCAGCCGCCCAAGCCCCTCTCACGATTTCCGTGGAAACTGTCTAGTCTCTTCATCTTATCTCCATCACCTCCGCTGAAAGGAATGAACTACAGCTCTCTCCTTTGATTTTATAACAACACATCGTTCTTTAAGTCTATGTCAGATGGACCATATATCCTTTCCCCCTCTGGTGCAGCGTGCCGCCGTCTGTCTATCTGTTTGTGCCTATTTTTAGACCACATCTTAGAAAGTCTTTCAGCTCTGTGTGTCTGAGCTCAGAGGAGTAACTGCAGAGAGGAGCAACAGGGAATGAGAAGTGATTTAGAGTGATCATAATGCATAATCATCATCAGGATCTGCACAGAAAATGGACTCTCCCAACGCAGCTATATTTGCCAACTGTTCTTTGACACTTTTATTACTACAAGCAGTTTCATCCCTGAGTGCTTAATGTACCTGTCTCCAACATGCGCTGCACCGATTAGACTTTGGAGCTGCAGCTGCAAACCACAGCTGGATCCCTCCAGCTTTGACTTTTCTGGGTCTTCTGTACAGAGATATCTACGACTGTCACGCCTCCAGCAACAAAAATATAAGAAACTGACTGTTTGAATCAAATGAGCCAATTAAATATATTATTACTCTGCGTTAGAGATACAGCAGGCTCCACTGATAGATCTAAATGCCCTGAGAAGTTATCCATAAAGAACAAGATATGAATTTATCCTTTGCATAAACTTCTTGACACCAAAGTTTGTAACTAACCAGATTGGACCTACTTTTACCTTGATAAACTTGAAAGCCTGTTCAAACCTGATTTACTAACCGGGTGCAATGAGGATTGCATCTGTCAAATGAGCCAAATAGCTCGTGCATTCCATTTAGCGTGTCTGCCCCCATTAGAATGCAGAATATATGCAGAATATTAGAATGCACAAAATAGCAGGAGGAGGAGATGCAAATGTAATGATTTAGCACTCCCAATGTGATTTATGTAACCTGAAAGTGCTTGTGGCCAGTGTTTTTGCAGCTAAATTTACCACGTTTGACAGGCAGGTGCAAAGTGGCACAGTGTTACGCACAAATGGCTGCGGTCATTGTGGTGAGAAGAAGGCATTGGTGCAATGACAGACAAGGGAGGAGGGGATTTTCAGAGCATGTGTTGATATATTGAATTGTCAGAAATATAAATACTCGAGACATATTGTCTATCCAGCAATACCAATTATGAGCCGCTGGATAAGCAAGGGACCAATTGGAGCTAATCACATAAAGGAGCCATGCCAAATGTCTTGCAGTAAAACTCTTTACTGTACTGCATTTTCTTTCATATGGATCATTCCAGCGCACCAGCACAGTTAGTGCCGGTGTCTCCCAAAGTACTTTTCCTGGTCTGCTGTCCAAAGTGTTGAATGATATGTTAAGCAGGATGAACAAGTATAGTATATTTTCTTGCCATCGTTGCCAAATGTTGCAAAGTCTTTGCTTGTGTTGGACTGATGTTGGATCTTTTTTATTTTTTAAAGTGATTTAACCATTAGGCCATCTGCACTCCATGATGTTGGATCTTTGTCAGTGATCTTACAAAAACTGGTCTGGACCTGCTTGTTATATTTAGTTACCTGGGATAACTTTGTTTATGAAGCTTATTTTGTTGGTTTATTTACATGTGTCAGCTATGAAAAAAGTGCTGTATTATCTGTGAGGAGAAGGATACTTGCAGGCTCGCCTTCAGCTGGTGTTGACCTATGCTCTGGCAGCATGTCAGTGTGTCAGCGTGCTGTTTTATCACAGATTCTTACACTGTTGTTGCAGCAGGCAGGGGTCCATCATCCCGGTTGAGCTCCTTTTTTGGCTCTAGCAGGCTGGTTGTACTCATATGAAAGAGAAGTCAGCCCTTCCCGTCATGTCCTCAGCCACATGTCACTGCTCAGCGCCAACAGTGTGAAGTGGCACCGCGGGCCCCCTGTCTCTTACTGATGGCTGAGTGATCTGGACCGTCAGGAGCCAGACCACAGGGATAATCCACTTTTGAATTTGCCTTTCTAATCACTGTTCATGTAAAATACAGAAGTCTGTCTGGGCTCCCAGGCAGCTTTTTATGAACCGCAGCGAGACAGGCCAGTGGGGACAGCAACAGTTTTTGGACTGTTTTGCCTCGTGCCTGTTATGAATTCAGTGAGAGTGCTTTAGAGGGCCGTCCTTGTTCAAATGTCATACTTTAATATAAACCTTGGCTTTTGAATCAGGACCCAAAATGATTTATAATTTAGTAACAGTAAATATTTAATCACCTCACAATTAAATTTAAGTCCAAGCTGAATTATTCAAGAAAATGAGTAACTCTGTTGTAATGAGGGCAATCTCAATGAGCGTCTGAGAAGTAATGCTGGTGCTCTTTCATTCTTTGTAATTTCATGAATTACCGTATGGTGTCAGTGAATAAAATCAACATTACTACCAAAAGTAGTCTACTGCCACCAAAAAGTCAAGATCATGATTAAAGATGTAATTCCTTTATGGAGGCACTTTGGCCCTTGATTTCCTTGTTACATTCTTTAAAGGGCTCAAAGAGGAATATTTATGTGGTGTTGATTGCTGTGACACCTGTGGCCAGATTTTGTTGTTTTTTTCAAGGATGAAGACACAGTTTCCCCACGGACACCATCACCTATTGTCTTTTCAGTTCTGATCCTTTTCAAGGCGTGCATTTGTTTTGGAGAGCAGGCCTTCTTTCCAACACAATTTTTCCAGGGATTCAAAGCAACAAGGTACTGAATTGATTTGTTGTTTGAAGGGTGTCAACAATCAGACTTTGTAAACTCAGTTTGTAGTTTACTTTCCAGAAGGTGAGCAGTTTATCTGTTTAGTGTTACTCACAGCCTGGTGCTCTGAGACATGTCTGTAACATGTCACATTAGTGAGTCTTGGTTTTGTCCTACCAGTGCTCATCTACAAACTCCAACCTTACCAAGCAGAGCAAATGTAACCTGGCTCTTCATTTTATCGATAACTGCTGCATGTTGGTTGGAATAAACATTATCACAAACAGATTAACCCCTGTTTTAGCCCGTGCTCTATCACTCTTTTGTTTATCTTTCTTAGTTGTCCCAATACAACTTTTTCAATTCTGCTACGATGCTGATGTTGCAGTCTTCAGTAGTGGCCAAAACCACTATCACTGCAAAAAGATATCAGCAGGAATGGTGATGTTCAGCTCTATTTGTATGCCAACCAGTGTGCCAATGGGCCTGATTAATGATTAACTTTCTTTTATTCTAATTCTTTTAATTGAGAGCTAAGGCTGATCAGCAGCTCTGAGTTGTGTGAGATAAATACAGAATGGTCAGTTCAGAGATTGAAACCTAGTATAGGCCTTAAGGTGCCTTAAAAAAGTAAAAACCATGTACAGGTCTGTTTTTTTACTGGAGGCAGGTAAAGATAGTGCAGCACAGGGTAGATACTGCTTCTTTTCCCAGAACCAGTTAGAAGTCTAGATGCTGTTTTATCAACCACCTGCGGGTGAGATGAGGCTGACTGACTGTCTGACACAAAGAGCGGTGCAGTAGTAGAAGGCGCAGGAACTCTGTGACCTGTGTTTCACTCTGGATCAGCGGAGAAGAACTTAAACCAATCAGGATCGATATGACCTTAAGGGATTTTATCGGCTTGTTTCATACATGATCAGGGTAGAGGAGCATAAGAAAAGTATTCAGTGTCTGAAAACAGAACACATTATGAACATACAGGCTAAAAAATTACTTCATGTAGTGACTCCGAGCTCATAGCATCCACTCTCCTTCCACATATCTGAGGATATTCTGTGGTATTAACGCCTGGTGTGATTGGACAGAGTGTAAAAATCGATTCAGAGTAAGTTCTGTTCGTTGTCTTGTGTGTGTGCATGTGTTGTCTGTCTGAAACTGCTGGTGTACGCAGGCTCAGTGGGGAAAATTAGTAGAGAATCAAGCATTTCATCATGCTGGCTGGACTTGAATTCATGTGTGAAATGCAGTGAGCCAGGCCAAGTGTGTGTCCATATGCTGCGGTGCTGGATGACGGAAACAGTGCTGAACAGATCACCTTCAGCTGCACCCTGAACAGGATGTTTATATTCCAGCATACTCCACCGTCCAGCACACCTGCTTTTTTCATTTGACCGGTCATTGTTGGCTGTGTGTATTTGTGTGTCAGTGTGTGTTAGTTGCGTGTGTGTGGAGGTGTAGTAATAACTGTCTGCTCATGCATCACTGTACAATTTATCATTTTCTTCANTTTCTTTTCTTTCTGGTCTTAAGGTCAAGAAAATAAGCATTTTTGAAACAGATAAAATTGATCTCCTGAACAGTCAGAGTGTCCCCCATAAATTGGTGCTGCATGCCATTTCCAATTTGGCCTTCTTCCAGAAGATAATGATGTTTCACACCAGTACCTTTTACTGTGGCTTTTGCTGAGACTGTGGAAATACGGTGATGGAATTCTGTTCTCTGTGTGTGCGTCTGTGTGAGTGTGTGTGTGCTGGTGGTTATTATCCCTCTTCAGCTGTGTGTTCTTTTCACAATGTTATTGTCACACAAGAATTGCAATACAAAGAATTTGCTGAGGGATCGAACAACGACTATAAATAATTATTTTATAACCTTGATATTGTCACTATTTATTTAAAGCTACATTTCATGTCCTTACAGTCCTTTAGGGCAGTGGTTCCCAAAGTGGGGGTCGGGACCCTTTGGGGGGTCGCGAGACATTGATAGGGGGTCATGGGATGTGTCCCAAAATTGAAAACCATGAACAATTCCACATTTCATCCATTCTTGTAAGAATAAAAGCAAAAATAGGGGTAAAGATAATAAAAAATTATGCAAACAGAAAATGTTTTATCTGTTTTTCACATTTCTTTGCTGAAGTTTGATGCAGTGAACACAGCAAAGTAAGAAGATTGAATTGGTTCAAGAACTGTCCAACACATTGTTGAAAACCAGTAGGATGGTGAAAAGCCATTGTTTTCCAGGAAGAAATGTGGTAGGAAAAAGAATATTGAATGACTGAATCTACAATCACTTAAACAACAACAGTAGAACTCAGGAGTATGTTTAAAAGTGAAAGCAAGAACATTTCCACAAGCACAATGTGAAGGGAACTCAAGGGATTGGGATTGAACAGCTGTGTAGCCTTAAGAAAACCACTTATCAGTGAGGCTAACTGGAAAAAAAGGCTTCAGTTTGCTAAAGAACATAAAGATTTGACTCTGGATGAATGGAAGAAGGTCATGTGGTCTGATGAGTCCAGATTTACTCTGTTCCAGAGTGATGGGCGCATCAGGGTAAGAAGAGAGGCAGGTGAAGTGATGCACCCATAATACCTAGTGCCTACTGTACAAGCCTGTGGGGGCAGTGTTATGATCTGGCATTGCTGCAGTTGCTCAGGTCCAGCAACATTATGTTCCCAAAGAATGAGGTCAGCTGACTACCTGAATATACTGAATGACCAGGTTATTCCATCAATGGATTTTTTGCTTCCCTGATGGCACGGGCATATTCCAAGATGACAATGCCAGGATTCATGGGGCTTAAATAGTAAAAGAGTGGTTCAGGGAGCATGAGACATCTTTTTCACACATGGATTGGCCTCCACAGAGTCCAGACCTTAACTCCATTGAGAATCTTTGGGATGTTCTGGAGAAGACTTTGTGCAGTGGTCAGACTCTCCCATCATCAATACAAGATTTTGGTGAAAAATTAATGCAACACTGGATGGAAATAAAACTTGTGACATTGCAGAAGCTTATGGAAACAATGCCACAGAGAATGTGTGCTGTCATAAAAATTAAAGGTGGTCCAGCAAAATATTAGAGTGTAAATTCCATCTTCGGCACTGCACTCGTTTCATTTTTTTGAGCTTTTGTTTACATTTGCTACCAAATGAGATGATGTAGGGTCAAATGGTTTTGTTGTGTTTCCTGGTCCGATAATCTTGATGAGATCCTGTAGTGTGTTCTGGTCGTTATTTTCAAATCTTCGAGTGTGTGGGTGTTATAGATTTAAAATAAGATAATCTGTAAAACATGTTCTTATGTGTGTGATACAATTTGATATTGGAATCTTCGAATTCTAAAATCCTGTCATGTGAGCCAGGCTTATGAGCATCGAAAGGTTATTTTGAGGTGCATTATGTGTGATTTTAGCAATAACCAAGCTGACTTGGGCTCACACTACAGGAGTGAAAGTTGATGATGAGCAGCAGCTCAGAGAGTTCAAGGCAGTGAGGCGGAGTGAAGATGGATAAGTTACTCACTGATGTGAAAAAGCAGCTGAGATAAAATGAAGAGTGAGGGGTCAAACTCAGCAGTGACTCTTTCTGTCTTGGCCTCCCTTCATATGAGTTCAGACTGAAAGAAAGTAGAAGCTGCTAAATCCTCTAAGTGGTGGACTGTCAGGGTAGGGTAACTTTTCAGCAGAATGGTGGGGAGAGAGGATTGTATCCAACAGTTGAACCATTTGGGCACTTGAACAGTGTTGATTAGAGTCATCAGTGTTTTATATTCGTGGTTTTGTTGTTAAACCTCTTCAATGTCCTTGGTCTCTCTCCCATCAGGTTAAGTATGTATTAGATGAAAATAATGGCTGGAGTATACCTTTGATTTTGAAAATGATCAGCTCCAGTATTTTCTTTCATGCAGTTATTTGGCCTTTAGAGGGGAATTAAATAATAGTTATCTTCTTCTTAGTTAAATGACACTGTTTACTCTCAAGCGTAAATGTCAGGGGGCTGAGAGACTGGAAATCCACCAAGCTCCGTGTTCACTGTCTCTGGGGATCCACACTATGTATCGATATGTATCGCTTATATTGGTTATTGGCAGATATTGGCATTTTATTGGCCAATATAATGGGTTGCTACTTACTTGATTCAATGCCTGAACTTGGGGCCATGTGCGAAGGAGACCCCTAGAGCAACATGTTCCCTGTGAACAGAAGTTACGTTTCCTCACCCTTTCAATTCACTTTAGTCGGTTTAAAAGGGACCAACACCCATAACAAAAAAAAAAAAAAAAATTGTTGAAATAAATTCCAAAAATGTCAATATTCTTGTCTCCTATTGTATGTATGGATGTATGTATGTTTGTATGTGTGTTTATTGTTTTTGTTAAGAATACTTGTCCTCGGACACGATCTTGGGGATGGGGAGGGAGGGGTGTATCATTCCCCAGGGACCAAGAGTGCAAAAAAACCATAGATATAAATGAATAAATAATAATAATAATGAAAAGATCAATAAATCGAAAAATCAAAAAACAAAAATTAATTAAAAAAAAAAAAAAAAAAAAAAGATCCAGCACTTCCTAAGTGTAACATCGATGGGCTAGTCAGACAGGTTGACAAGACAAAGCACCAAAATTACATGATTGGTTAGAGATTATAACTTCTTTACATACTCAATAAAGAGAGACCACACTCTGTTATATGTGTCTCCAGTGCCATTCAGTGTATGCCTTATCCTTTCTAACTGAAGTAAAGATAGAACCTCCTGAATCCATCTCCTGAAGGGCGGGCATTTGTTAGACTTCCAATTCATTAAAATCACTCTGCGCGCTATAAGGCTACAGAATGCTATTGCTCTGTTCTGCGTATTAGTGGTACACATCTCTGAGGGAATGGCCCCAAATACAGCAGTAAGTGGATTGGGTTTGAGGGGTGTGTTGCACAGAACTGATAGACAATCGAAAATGGGGGACCAGAAATCAGTTAAGGAGGGACATGACCAGAACATATGGCCCAGTGACACTTGGTTGCTACACCTGGGACAGATAGGGAGAACAGCCGAGTATATTTTAGCTAGCCTATCGTTGGAGTAATGTAACCGATGGAATACTTTGAATTGTNGTTGGCATTACATCATTCAATCGGTTAGTCAGGGCTTTGGTCAAAATTTTGTAATCGCAACAGAGAAGACTGATGGGTCTGTAAGATGAGCAGTCAAGTGGATTCTTATCCTTTTTCAATATTAATGATATAGTTGCTTGGGTGAGGGTTGGTGGCAAGCACCCGGCCTCCAGAGTTTCGTCATACATTGATTTAAGTAAAGGGACCAATCTGGAAGAGAATGTCTTATAATACTCGATTGGAAACCCGTCAGGTCCTGGGGTCCGCCCGCTTTGCATGGAGTTAATTGCAGCTT
>RPOG01005530.1:9879-31212 GCA_008086565.1 Thalassoma bifasciatum | reverse complement strand
CTGCATTTATGCGTGACTAGTAAAGCATATTTTCTATGGTAGAGCCCATCTCCTGCTATTGTTTGCACAGTAGCTTATTATAATATGCACCGTGATGCCCCCATTTGTCCTTTTACTGTTTACTGACTTTATAATTTGTGAAATTCAGTTATGACAAAGCTGTATTTTGGTACTATTCCAATATTGTTAGAAAAAAAAAGAAGAGATATAGCAGACGTTTTGTCCGAGAAATATATTACCATAGTGTTGCTATGAATTTGTCTGTTTTCTTTCTTTTAGGGAGGGATGACAGGGATATTTTTGTTCTTCCTTTGTTGTTGATTTGCCATCTGACAGTATATCACCATTGTTCTATATACGACTTTCTTACGTGGCAATAAAAGATGACTTCTGTACTTCCTGTCTTGTTATGTTTTCTTCTGTGTTGTCCTTTTGTCCTCGGGGGAGAACTGCCGTAGCCTTTCATCACTTCATCCTCCTTTCTTTTTTACTCGCTCCTGTGTTTCTTATCTCTCCACTTCCTGACAAACGTATAATGCTAAATAGATTTTAGAAGGAGCAGTGCTTATTTTAGAATCCTGTTTATAGATAGATACAAGGAAGTAAAAGATGAAGAAACATCCATATTCATCTTCCTGCTTGCCACAGTTGTGTCACACACGTCAATTCAAACAGTTTTCTTCCTCCTCTTGTCACTGATATCAAAAGAGTATCTTTTGATTTTGAGACTAGAAAAATTAAAAAAGGTGGAACATGCACGAGCAGGGCTTGACATTAACACCCTAAAATCTGCCAAATGCAGGTGAATTTTAACAGTGACCAGTGACACAACATATTTCAATTAGCAACTTTGGCAGGTTGGTTTGTATCATTGGGGAAGTTAATCTAGGAGTTAATTGAAGCTCACAGTTACGGTGGCCTACAGGTGCAAACTCTGCGAATACAGAAAAGGGCTGCAGATACAGAAAAGGGCTGCAAATACAGAAATACTGATGCAAATACAGAAAAGGGCTGCAAATACAGAAAAGGGCTGCAGATACAGAAAAGGGCTGCAAATACAGAAATACTGATGCAAATACAGAAAAGGGCTGCAAATACAGAAAAGGGCTGCAGATACAGAAAAGGGCTGCAGATACAGAAAAGTGATGCAAATATAGAAAAGTGATGCAAATATAGAAAAGTGATGCAAATACAGAAAAGTGATGCAAATACAGAAAAGGGCTGCAGATACAGAAAAGTGATGCAAATATAGAAAAGTGATGCAAATATAGAAAAGTGATGCAAATACAGAAAAGTGGTGCAACTATAGAAAAGTGATGCAAATATAGAGACACTAATGCAGATACAGAAAAGTGGTGCAAATATGGAAAAGTGATGCAGATATAGAAAAGTGATGCAAATATAGAAATACTGATGCGAATACAGAAAAGGGCTGCAGATACAGAAAAGGGCTGCAAATATAGAAAAGTAATGCAAATACAGAAAAGTGGTGCAAATATAAAAAAGTGATGCAAATATAGAAAAGTGATGCACATACAGAAAAGGGCTGCAGATACAGAAAAGTGATGCAAATATAGTAAAGAAAAGGGCCGCAGATACAGAATAGTGATGCAAATATAGAAAAGTGATGCAAATACAGTTAAGGGCTGCAATTATAGAAAAGTGATGCAAATATAGAAAAGTGAGGCAAATATAGAGATACTGATGCAAATACAGAAAAGGGCTGCAGATACAGAAAAGTGATGCAAATATAGAAAAGTAATGCAAATACAGAAAAGGGCTGCAAATATAGAAAAGTGATGCAAATATAAAGATACTGATGCAAATACAGAGAAGTGGTGCAAATATAGAAAAGTGGTGCAAATATATAAATACTGATGCAAATACAGAAAAGGGCTGCATAAACAGAAAAGGGCTGCAAATATAGAAAAGTGATGCAAATACAGAAAAGGGCTACAAATACAGAAAAGGGCTACAAATATAGAAAAGGGCTACAAATACAGAAAAGGGCTACAAATATAGAAAAGTGATGCAAATACAGAAAAGTGATGCAAATATAGAAAAGTGATGCAAATATAGAGATACTGATGCAAATATAGAAAAGTGATGCAAATATAGAAAAGTGGTGCAAATATCGAAAAGTGGTGCAAATATAGAGATACTGATGCAAATACAGAGAAGTGGTGCAAATATAGAAAAGTGGTGCAAATATATAAATACTGATGCAAATACAGAAAAGGGCTGCAAATATAGAAAAGTGATGCAAATACAGAAAAGGGCTACAAATATAGAAAAGTGATGCAAATACAGAAAAGGGCTACAAATATAGAAAAGTGATGCAAATACAGAAAAGGGCTACAAATATAGAAAAGTGATGCAAATACAGAAAAGTGATGCAAATATAGAAAAGTGATGCAAATATAGAGATACTGATGCAAATATAGAAAAGTGATGCAAATATAGAAATACTGATGCAAATATAGAAAAGTGGTGCAAATATAGAGATACTGATGCAAATACAGAAATTCAGTTTTTTTTAAGGCTCAGTTATCAGTGTGTGAGACGGACCTCTGATTTGGCACCTTTCATTTGCATATGAAAATATGTCCTCACTATGTGTCAGAGGATGAATGTGGTGGTAGTATTGAGTATTGAGTGTCTGGTACTGAAACTTCAACACGGTTGCCAAGCAACAGTAAACACCATGGGCCGGCTTTGACGTTTCCTTTCACATTCAAGGCTCTTGACTGGAAAGAGATGGTGCAGCTTTGAACAGCATGTTAAGTTTTGAAGAAGAGGTTATGGTTGAAAGGTTGATTAATAGTGTGATGAGTGGATTTAAATAAACAAAGATCTGCATCAATGACCTGGTTCAGACTTGCCAGGCTCTACACCTCCAACTCCTTTAACTGCTCCCTGCTCTTCTGTGGAAAGCCGCTCTCGCTGTGCACAGCACGAAACCAGATTGTTGTCGCTAATGGCGTGGTCCAAAATGAGCAATACTTGAAATTAAGCAGAACAGCCTGTGGTGTCATAAAACACAACAAAGGAACTGTTGGTGCTCTGTCTGCACGTCTGCTGCTGCTGCTGCTGAGGGGGGGGCTTTTCTGCCTCACAATTCTAGGACGTGATGTGAAGAAATACACCTGTTTTTACCGCCGTCGACTGCAGGTACCAAAGAGATAACTAGGACGAGGAATCTTTTTTAGGATGGGGAAGAATAAATGAAGAGAAAATCTGTTTGCGAAACAATTCACAAGACGACAGAGATATTTTTAAGAGAAATCTATTCTGCCTTTGTATCGTTTGGCGTGTTGTTCTAAAAGATTATTTTTGGCGATGTGCCATCATTAATAATAGTAATAAAATCTCAGTAATGACATCTTCCACCTGAGATGAAGTGTGCCTGAGGATATTCAAACTAAGGTGTGAAAACATTTCCTTGTCGTTTTCACCTCTTTCTCTATTCCTCGCAGAGCTGAAGTCGGGGAGTAAACGTGTCTTTGAGCTTCAAAGAAACAATGGCACCTGCCATTTGCTCAGCAACACCTACCAATGGCCCATAGATTCCCAGTGACATCCAACAATCGCTCAGCACCATGAACAAAAAGCTAATGACATCTAACCAGTGCTCAGTGACACTTGCCAAAAACTTGGTGGCACCTGTCAAAACTCAGTGTCACCTGCCAATCTCTGAGTGAAACCTGCTAATCACTTAGTGAAACCAATCAATTGCTCAGTAGCACCTACCAATGGCACAGTGATTCCTGGCGGCATCTGCTAATCGCTCAGTACCACCTACAAATGGCGAATGACACCTAACCATAGCCCAGTGACACTTGCAAAAAACTTAGTGGCACCTGCCAATCGCTCAGTACCATCACCAAATGGCTAATGGCACCTGTAACAACTCAGTGTCACCTGCCAATCTCTGAGTGAAACCTGCCAATCACTTTGTGAAACCCACCAATCGCTAAGTAGCACCTGCCATTTGCTCAGTGACACCTTCCAATGGCCCATAGATTCCCAGTGACATCTGCCAATCGCTCAGCACCATGAACAAAAAGCTAATGACGTCTAACCAGTGCTCAGTGACACTTGCCAAAAACTTGTTGGCACCTGCCAATTGCGAAGTGAAACCTGCCAATCACTCAGTGGCACCTGCCAATTGCTCAGTGACACCTACTAATGGCTCATTGGCACTCACTCACTTTTTTTGCAATCTTGCTCCGCAGTAGATCTAAATAAGTATTTCTCAGTGTGTCAAGTGCATTTTTGTGCATACTGGATTTTTATCTTAAGCAACATTATTATTTTATCTTTTACCACTAGTTAACTTTATTAATGCTATTTTTCAGTGGGGCGCTAATAACATCTAACCAGTGCTCATCCTGAGGATATCCAAACTAAGGTGTGAAAACATTTCCTTGTCGTCTTCACCTCTTTCTCTATTCCTCGCAGAGCTGAAGTCGGGGAGTAAACGTGTCCTTGAGCTTCAAAGAAACAATCACGGCGAGACAAAATCACAACCTCCTGTTGGTGTTGTAAATATTGTTTTTTTTCTGCCTTCAAATAAACTTCATACCAGATCAAATAAAAGAAATAAAGCACCTTTTGACTCAAACACACAAATGTTGCGTTTGCGCTCCTCTGAAGGGAAGTGAAAACACAAACACACAGCCGTATTCTCCCACTGTGAAATTTGCACTAATTACTCAGGCTGCCAGTGTTGTTGGCAGTCAGGAAACAGTCCAGGGAATTTAACTAAAAACAAAGCAAACCTGCTTCTCCTGTCGCTCCCCTGCCAATCCCTCTCAAACGTCCCCGGTCCTGCTCGGCAAAGCGAAACGGCACAACGGGAGCTTTCTGTGTGTTTTTAAGCCATCTGGCTCTGATCTCCGTTTCAGCCGTCAAGGGCATCGTTGCAGTCAATAACATCACAATCATCATCAGATTTTAGTTGTTGGGTTTGATTTTCCTGGTTCAATATCAATATTTCCAACAGTTCTGCCATGAATGAGACACCATCAGCAGCTTTCATTAGATTCCAGCTGTTAATTCACCCTTTGATTGCCCATTTGCTTATATATCTTTTTACTTCATCCACCCATAATTTATTATTTTGGTCTGAAAAGTTCATTTCTTTAAAGATGAAGTATGCAGAAATATTTGATAAGTTTTGCTTCTCTGTTTACAAACAGCATCCAAACGTTTCTACTCCGCCATGGCTCAGTGTCAGCAGCTGCACATGCTCACTACCTGTGACCATCGCTAATAGCATGGCTAACAGTTGTAGCTTTGTAAAAGCACCATAGACGGTAAAGTAAGTAGGTAAGTGAGATACACTGCAGATGTAGGGTGCGTCTCATTTGAGCTTAATTCCATCCTTCCTTCCTCTACTTGTGTAATAACTCTAATAAAACGAACAGAACTTTATATTTTATGTTTTTTAAACCTTTTTAACAAACACTTCAACATGAAGAAAACCTGCGCTCTGTTTATTCTGTGTCCAGTTAAGAAGCACACAGATCACTTTGGGGGTGAAACGTGTCATTATTGGATAATTTATGAATTATTTATCCTTTATCCAGACTGTATCTGATTGTGATAGACCCAACATTCCGAGTGCCTACTGTACAAGCCTGTGGGAGCAGTGCTGTGATCAGGGGTTGTTCATCTGAGCTTATCCAAACAATGCCACGGTGATTGTGTGATGTATAAAAGCTAAAGGTGGTCCAACAAAATATTGGGGGATGTGACCTTGTTTTTGGAGGCATTTTTTTTTTTTTTGGCCAGCTGTTTTAGCTCTTTTCTACCTGGTCGTGAGCAGTGGGAGTCACCGCACAGCTGCCACCTTTGTGTCACCCGGAAAAGTAAAAGCTTCAAAATCTAAATTCAGCCTAAACTAAGATTTTTGAGACACTATTTATATTTCAGCACAAAAGAAAAAAGAATAATTTTCTTTGTGTTTAAGTATTATTATGAAAGCCCATTTCTGCCAGTTAGAGATATGAAAATGAAAAATTGGTTTTGTTGAGATTCTTTTTGCCCATTTTAGGTCTAATTTGGCAATGTGTCATAATAATGAGATTAAAAAGAACGAGATGAGGTCAGAATTATGAGAAAAGGTCAAAATTTCAAGGTAGAAAGTCAAAAATTATGGGATAAGGTCTGAATTTTTGTGACAATGAAGTCAAAATTCTGAGAAAAGAAAATCAAAATTATAAGATGAAAAGACAATTTTGGTGAGAAAGTCTACATTTTTGAGAAAAAGTCAAAAACAGTCAAAATTCTGAGATAATAAAAAAAAAATACTGAGATAAAAAGTAAATTTCATTTGAAAAGCAGTCAAAATTCTGACATAAAATACCAAATACTGAGATGAAAAGTCAAAACTTTTGAGAAAAAGTCAAAATTCTGATGTAAAGAGTCCTAATTCTGAAAAGTTAAAAAAAAAAAATCAAAATTCCTAGATGAACAGTAAATTCTGGTATGAAAGTCAAATTTTTTGAGAGGGAGAGATAAAACAGAGTTAAAAAGTGAAAACTGGAAAATTCTGAGATGAGAAGTCATATGTTGGGGGAAAAGTCAAAATTCTGAGAGAAAAAAGTCAAAATTCTGAGATGAAAACTCAATTTCATTAAAAAAAAAAAAAAAAAAAAGTCAAAATTGTGAGAAAAATACCAAATACTGGCATGAAAAGTCAAAACATTTGAGAAAAAGTCAAAATTCTGATGTAAAGAGTCCTAATTCTGAGAAGTAAAAAAAAAATCAAAATTCCTAGATGAACAGTCAATTTTGGTGTGAAAGTCTAAATTTTTGAGAGGAAGAGATAAAACAGAGTTAAAAAGTGAAAACTGGAAAATTCTGAGATGAAAAGTCATATTTTGTTTTTGGAGGCTACTTTTTTTTTTTGGCCAGGCAGTATGTCTTGGTTTGTCTTTCCCTTGACTCAACAAGATACACCCAACACCAACACAAACACACTCAGTGTCCAACACCTGGCTTGTTGGCACCAGTTTCCTCTTGTGATAACAAGCTCTAAAAGTCTTTGTGGTGGCACTTTTGTAGTGCAGTGAATAAGAATATGAGATGCAGTGAATGCTTCACCAACTTTACAAAGAAGTTGTTTTGTCCTTTATGTTGGTCCCTTATGAATAATACATGCGCCTGTATGCTTTGTTGTAAGCTTGTCATCCTTTGATAGAACCTGGTTCATAATGATGCCTGTACAAAGTCAGTGTTGTCTGGAAAAGGAAACCTCTTTACCCTTTCTGTTTATTAGACAGAGACCATATGAAGGCTTTCTGGATCAGTAAATCCAGAGATGGGAGTTATATAAGCTGCTCTGTCAATACACATATCTCTTTGTGTGGTGTTTGTATGAAAGTGAGCATGGGTAAAGAAAACACTGGTTTTTTTTTTTTTTAAGGATCCATTCACTGCACGCCGCATCAATTATGGAGTGAAAACAGCACTCAGCTTTTCAGAAATTGCATATGTTATTGTCACGGCCCAGGGCGGGAAAATCATCATCTGTGAAAATGAGCCATTCTCTTCCAAAGCTCCAGACCAGGAGGAGTCAGACTCTAATCTGTGAAGAGAAAGCAATGTTCAGCCTGGAGGGAAACCACTGACGGAGAGGCTTTGTCGTCTCTTACACTGTTTGTTTGAACTCTCAGATCCAACCCGGCCTGCCTCATCATATAGTGATGTTGCCTGTTTGAAATTAAAAACGTGCCCTGATAGTGGTAATATAAATCAGACTCCATTCTGTTCAGCTCTTTACCTCTTTTACATTTTCTCCTCTCCTTTCTCCTCCCTTTGTTCGTTTTGCCAGCTCATCTATGAGGCAGAATTTTTTAGAATTGTGGTAATTTCTTCTTTGAATAGCTTGAATGGAGGACAGAATGGTACACGGGGAGAAAAATGCTATGACCAAACAGAACTCCTTTTGAACACATCTAAAGTTTTGCTGCTTCAGGTAATTTCAAGAAAAAGAAATGAAAAACAGCTCAAAAATATATTCTATTCTGTTTAAGGAAAAATGCAACAAGAGGCCTGATGGACAAGTAACCCCTGTATGCTTGTATATAGAGGATCTGCTTTTTGCTTTTGGGGTCCAAATGAGGAAATTAAAGAGGGGGTATTTAGCATTTTCAGGCTTCATGCTATTGCTCTTGAACCCTCTGTAAATGATTTACAGCTCACAAAAATCCACTTTTTTCTCACACTGGTGTTTTAGAAAACTCTTATTCCAGCCTCTGTCTGAAGTGCTCCACTGCTGTGCTGGCAGACAAGGCTGCACTCAGATGGAATCAGACAAATTTAGTATAGATCAGTCATGGCGCACAAAAACTAACTCATTATTTTTTATTTTCACATTCACAGATGTCCTTCTAGAAGTAAATGCTGCATATTTCTGTAGCGCCTCAAACAAAAAGCGGCTTATAGTATGCTATTGATTCCCGGTGACATCTGCCGATCGCTCAGTACCACCTACAAATGGCTAATTACACCTAACAATGGCCCAGTGACACTTACCAAAAACTCAGTGGCACCTGCCAATCTCTGGGTGATACCTGCCAATCACTTAGTGAAACTTCTCAATTGTTAAGTAGCACCTGCCATTTGCTCAGCAACACCTACCAATGGCCCATAGACTCCCAGTGACATCCAACAATCGCTCAGCACCATGAACAAAAAGCTAATGACATCTAACCAGTGCTCAGTGACACTTGCCAAAAACTTGGTGGCACCTGTCAAAACTCAGTGTCACCTGGCAATCTCTGAGTGAAACCTGCTAATCACTTAGTGAAACCTATCAATTGCTCATTGGCACCTACCAATTGCACAGTGATTCCTGGCGGCATCTGCTAATCGCTCAGTACCACCTACAAATGGCTAATGACACCTAACCATAGCCCAGTGTCACTTGCAAAAAACTTAGTGGCACCTGCCAATCGCTCAGTGCCACCACCAAATGGCTAATGGCACCTGTAACAACTCAGTGTCACCTGCCAATCTCTGAGTGAAACCTGCCAATCACTTTGTGAAACCCCTCAATCGCTAAGTAGCACCTGCCATTTGCTCAATGACACCTTCCAATGGCCCATAGATTCCCAGTGACATCCAACAATCGCTCAGCACCATGAACAAAAAGCTAATGACATCTAACCAGTGCTCAGTGACACTTGCCAAAAACTTGTTGGCACCTGCCAATCGCAAAATGAAACCTGCCAATCACTCAGTGGCACCTGCCAATTGCTCAGTGATACCTACTAATGGCTCATTGGCACTCACTCACTTTTTTTTTTGCAATCTTGCTCCACAGTAGATCTAGATAAGTATTTCTCAGTGTGTCAAGTGCATGTGTGTGCATACTGGATTTTTATCTTAAGCAACATTATTATTCTTATCTTTTACCACTAGTTAACTTTATTAATGCTATTTTTCAGTGGGGCGCTGTAACAAATGAATTATGGAGGATAAATGAAGGTTATCTTGTCTGAATCTAAAGCCAGACGGATGATGTTCAACAGACTTTTATGAAGAAAATAAGGAATAAAATCAGTGAGGGTAAAAGGAAAGAATAGGAATGAATGAATAACAAAACATTGAGCAACACAGACATGCATGTTGCTATACATCAACGGGACATCTGATGCAACACTGTTGACAAAATCACATTTCCTCTGGGTGAGTCATCACCCCAGGAATAAAAAAAAATAATCCCTCTTACCTTTTCCCCCCTCAGCTCTGATTTCCCTTTGTGGGATTTATCCTGTCAGACACACAAGATAAGAACAATACAGTCTGAGCCTCTTCAGATCTGACCTTTAATCTCATACTGTTTATGACTTTGCTTATATAAAGACATCAGTGTCACATATGCCAGTGGAAATGTTAAGCTAAAGTTGAGCAGCAGAACCAAAGTGGGAGCCAGGCCTGTCATGGTGAACGCTCTGCACATCAAAGACTGTTTCCTCCTTTATGTTCCCTGCTGCTCTACATTAGAAGAAGAAGGCATTGTATTATAGGAATACCCTCTATAAAAAAGTTCAATGAGTCATCTTGTCAAAAGGATTGACCGGCCAATCACCCATGAGACTCTCTCTCTCTCTCTCTCTCTCTCTCTCTCTCTCTGTAGAAATAATACACACACACACACAGAGTGGGTCCCAGCCTCTCAGGGATATAAAGCACTATACTAGGATGAGCTCCTCTCCATGCTCTTTTGAAGGGCATAAAACGTGGAGTAGTTGCATAAATAGTTTTTTTTTTCATCCCAGCCTTTGTTAGACTTTGCACTTATTCAGTCAAATGTCTTAAATGAAAGGAAGCGTGTCCAGTGAGTGTGTGTGAGTGTGTACATGTGAGAGTGGCTTTCTTGAGTTCATCCATTCTTGTGTGTCGTTATAAATGGAAAAGGGGAGTAATGATTTTTTTTTCTTTTATTGGCAGTATAATGAAGCTTATTGGTACAGAACACAATTAAATCCGAGGCAGTACGATCAGATCAGGCTTCACAGCATTTCACCCTAAAACGCAAAAAAAAAAATCACTAACAAAAAATCTGCATGGAAACACTGGGGGACTTAAAATGCTGTAGTACACGTCATGACTGTAGATGGCGATATAACTGTAGGAGCCACAAATACAACAAAGTTTTAGAGGCTGAAGAAGAGCTGAGCAGATCATGGGGAGTTTACATGAAAAAAACTTTTGCTCTGTTTGCAGAAAAGTGCAATAAATGCAAATATTGGTAGAAGCCAGTCAGTAGATTTAGCATCACAAGAACAAAACATTTTCAAAAGTTTGCGTTTTATGTCGGCTGATACACTGTTTCTATGTAAACTGGAGGCTATAATGCAACAATTCTTTTGAGTTTCACCCAAAACCGTTCTAGAGCAATGGTTCCCAACCTTTTTCAACTCAGGGCCCACTTTTAAGTTTCAAAAGTGTTTGTGGCCCACCTCCAACCCGATAAATACAGAGGATATAAAATGCCCCAATGACCCACAATGTAACAGATTCTGAGCCCAAAACAAAATAACTTTATGCCAAATAAGCAACAATTTGTTACAGTTTGAGTCATTTTTTTTAAGTTTTGGGCTCTGCACTATGGTAACATTTTGAACACGTTGTTACATTTCAGGTTTTATTACATATTGTGTCATGGTTATGTTTTGGGTTATGTTACCAACTGGCCACTAAAATACCTTCTCGACTTTGTATACAGTAATAGTTGAGCATTTTTAATATCCTGACTGAGTTTGTAACTGGGTTTCAACATTTAAAATATTCTGTTTATTTCTATCTATCTTTATTTATTTGTATCTTGTATCTTTATATAATTACACTCCACTAAAATCAGACTTTTGGAAATGATTTAGAGGCCCACTTGCAATAATTTCAAGACCCACCAGGGGGCCACGGACCACAGGTTGGGAATCACTGTTCTAGCGTAAACGGCCCCCAAAATGTGAGGTGTATCATAAACTATGGTGTATCTGACCAAATTTTGCAGGTTTAAATGGTGGAAAATGGAAGTGTACAACCAAAAGAGGTTGCATTAAGTTCTTTTTGATTCAAAAAGCTCTATTAAAGAGAATTAAAGGAACAGAATATCAGGGTAAGAAGAGAGGCATGTTGAAGTGATGCACCCATCATGCCTAGTGCCTACTGTACAAGCCTGTGGGGGCAGTGTTATGATCTGGGGTTGCTGCAGTTGCTCAGGTCTAGATTCTGCAACATTATGTTCCCGGAGAATGAGGTCAGCTGACTACCTTAATATACTGAATGAGCCGCTTATTCCATCAATGGATTTTTTCTTCCCTAATGGCACGGGCATATTCAAATCCAGAATACCAGGATTCATAGGGCAGTTGTGCTGTAATCCAAAGAAAGATTAGATTCTTGGAGGGGGGCAGCTTTTTTTTTTTTTGGCTAGACAGTATATATTTTGACACTAGTTCCTGTAGTCCAAAAGCAAAAAGTTCCCACTTCCTGCAGTTGAAAAGTATCTATAAGCTACGTGACAGTATTCTCAATGGGACATTCCTGGTTAAAGGTAGAGTGCAGAATTTTCAAAAAATTAAAAACGTAGTTTTTAAAGGAATAATCCTGCTCAATTGCCATCTCTGGGCCTCTGTACTTGTGTGTCAGTGTCTATGTGTGTGCCTCACCCCCTTATAGACCCCTCCTCACCTGTGTTGTTAATGTTTTGGTTGAGCTCTGAACGCTTCTGGGTGGAGAGCAGGAGTTTTTATGGGTGATGACCAGCCAATCACAGCGCACCCAGTGTGCATGTGACTTTGTGTGTTGCTGATTGCGAGCAGGAGAAGCTAACCCTGAGTGGCTACGATGGCGGCTGTAACACAGAGAAAAAATGATTCTATATTCGCAGTGTGAATGAACTTGATAACTTTGCCAGGCTTGGGCAACTTTTTTTTTTTTTTCAGCCAGGCAGTGTAAATTTGGACATAAGTTCCTGAGGTCCAAAAGCAAAAAGGCCCTACTTCCTGCAGTTGAAAGTATCTCTATACTACCTCACAAGCAATATGTCCTGGACACCATTGAAAAAAAGTTTTTTAATCTCAATGGGGCATTCCCTGTTAAAGGTAGACAGTAGAGTATGCAGAATTTTTATAAAAATGAAAAATTTAGTTTGATTCTATATTTGCAGCGTATCTCATTTACCTGCAGGAAGTCAGGTGTCTGGCTCTTAAGTTTCTCACACGATGCTGCGGTGCAGGCAGGACTGTTTTTACCATCTATGGTGTGTTTACGAAGCTACGACTGTTAGTCAAACTATTAGCTATGGTCGGGGGCAGTGAGTATGTGCTGCTGCTGACACTGAGCCACGGAGTAGGAGACGAGTTTGGATGCTGTTTGTAAACAGCCACACAAAACCTAGTGTAAATTTCTGCATACCCTGCCTTTAAATAAAGGTTAACTAAATATGCCTCACATTGTCCACCACAAACATACTCTTTGTCCTACTTCTGGTCACACCACAGAGAAAACTAATCATAACTAGGATTTTTAACACCACTTGGTCTGTGGGATCCAAATGCTTTCAAAACCTCATGCTGAAACCCTGACATGTATCAGACAATGACCCCCTGCAGACCTCTGACCATATAACACAGACTGGATTGATTTTCTGTGAAATGTTGCTGCTGAGCACAGCATCACTCAGAGGAGCTGCAGTGCATGCAGAGTGCAACCACATGTTGCCTGCACGTAGCATGAAGAAACAGAGAAATGCTGTGTCTGAATACTTTTAATGGTGGAAAGATTCATTTTAGTAAAACTGCACCCACGAAAACGTCCTTAAATTACAGCATCAGCTTCACTTCTCCTCCTCCCTCTATCAACAAATTAGCCTCTTAGCTTATTTCCTCTGGATGAAATACTCCACCAGGGAGCTACAGAGACAAATGATGCTGTCCAGAGGAAAATGGACGACAACAGCAACCAGACTTTAATCATTCCTCTTGATTGGATCGATTTTACGCCGGAGACTCGGGGCGAGCAGCCGCTGGGGGTCAAGCAACTTCCCGCGGGTAAGAGTGAGCGGGACTGACAGATGCCCCGAGAAGAGGAGAGAAAAAGAGAGAGAGAGCTGGAGATACACCTGGGCACCAGATGGTCCGTCAGCAGGTCTCTCTTTGTCCTCACTGACAGGAAATGGATCGCTGAGGGACGAACTGTTACCTAATTACAGCAGAACCACACACATGCACATACACACATGTATAAAATGCAAATAAACATAAACATAGATGCACAAAAACACACGTCTGCACCATTGACTGTATATAGAATGGACAGCGTGCTTCCGCCTGTCACCGTTGTACATTTTTGAAGCCAAAAATGCCTATGGCTTATGACCTATACTGCAGCCAGACACCAGGGGGCGGAGCATCTGCTGGAGGTTTGAGCCGAACATCGTTACATTCACTCATTATACAGTCTATGGTCTGCACACATAAAGTCACATTATGGGTTACATGCAGCACAAATTCATGCCTGCTTTCTCCACTGTTCAGAAACACACACTCACAGACTACAGGCTGTGCACCGGCTGTCAAATAGGCCATTCTCTTGCTCTCCTCGCCTCTACCCAGAGTGCATTTCACCGCCAAGCTGTCAGATGGCTCTTTATTTTTTAACCGTCCCAGCTTACCCAGGAGGCCTCGGCACACACACACACACACACTTCGACGCCCTCATTTAAACACACCTACACATGCAGACTTACTGTAAGTAGCTGAATATTTGCACATTGTTACCTGGACTGTAACACACCTTTTCCTAAAACCACAGGTAGCTTCTTTTTTCTTCTTGACTGGTGTCTCTGTCACACTGTCACCATGTTGGATACACTCAGTCACTCTGTCCAACTGGATTATGGGGAAATGTAGATAAACTGGGGCAACTTAGCTAGAATTACAATTGTTGATTTTGTGATACAAGTAAGCCTGTTGCAATAACAAAATGAATCAGTTAATTGCAGGATAATTAAAAATGAGCTTGCTAACTTTGCCAGGCTCGGGCAACTTTTTTTTTTTTTTCAGCCAGGCAGTGTAAATTTGGACATAAGTTCCTGAGGTCCAAAAGCAAAAAGTCCCTACTTCCTGCAGTTGAAAGTATCTATATACTACCTCACAAGCAGTATGTCCTGGACACCGTTGAAAACAAGGTTTTTAATCTCAATGGGACATTCCTTGTTAAAGGTAGACTGTAGAGTATGCAGAATTTTCATAAAAATGAAAAATTTAGTTTGATTCTATATTTGCAGCGTACCTCATTCACCTGCAGGAAGTCAGGTGTACGGCTCTTGAGTTTCTCTCACACAATGCTGCAGGTGCTTGCAGGGCTGTTTTTTTTAACATCCATGTTATGTTTATGTAGCTAGTTTAAAAGTTATTAAAGGAATTTTTTGTGTCTTAATGAGCGTGGCCATGGGGAGTCCACCAAAGCTGATGATGTTTTAGCCAATATGCAAACACATGCTCAGTGTCACAGCCTGAGTTCATGTAATAATGAATATACACTCACCTGCCCCTGTATTAGCTCCACCTTCCTAGAACCAGGTTTGACCCCTTTTACCTTCAGAGCTGCCTTAATCCTTCCATAGATTCAACAAGGTACTGGAAACATTCCTCAGAGAGTTTGGTCCCACAGCTGCTGCAGATTTGTCGGCTGCACATCCATGATGAGAGTCTCCCATATTTTCTCTTATTGGAACCAGTCTCTGTGAACCCTAGAGATGGTTGTGGGTGAAAATCCCAGTAGATGAGCAGTTTCTGAAACACTCAGACCAGCCCGTCTGGCAAAAACAACAACCATGCCACGTTCAAAGTCACTTAAATCACCTTTCTAACTCAGTCTGATGCTCGGTTTGAGCTGCAGCAGATCCTCTTCACCATGTCTACGTTCCTAAATGTACTGAGTTGCTGCCGTCTGATTGGCTGATTAGACATTTGCATTAACAAGCACTTCAACAGGTGTGACTAATAAAGTGGACGGTGAGTGTGTGTATTGTCTTATCACCTTTTTTCACTTTTTTTTTAATCTAAAAACGAAATCTCCAGACTCAACAGTGTTGGAACTGTTGTTTTTTTCCTCTGTTCTGTCTGTGTCAGTCATGATGTGACTCTTCCTCTCTCTCCTGCTGCCTCTTTGCTCCACACCTGAGATTCATCCACTAATCAGGCTCCTGCAGTTCACAAACCCTAACCTACTACATGTCAAAGTAGTATGTAGTGTGACTGTTTTGTTGGACCTGTTTACTCGTATACTACTTGGAAAGTGGAGCTCATGGATTTTTTTTTATGTTTAACTTTATCATAAATACAGAAAATAAACCATGGGTACATATGACATTTCAGTCATTAATTCACTATATCAATCAGGAAGTTACAGGGACAATAAAAGTAGATGAATTAGATATCAGTGAGATACATAAGAAAATAAAATTAAGCATGAGAAGGGAAAAGTAGTTGTACATTTTTAAAATAAATTTTTTGGTCTTTAATTTTTTGTTTTACCCTCACTTTTAGTGGTTCAAGGAACATTTTTAATTCATTTAGGAAAACAATAAATTCAGGGAGAGATCAGAGTCCTTATTCTATAAAATCCGTAAAGGTATAGAAGTGTATTACAGCAAAATCGACATATTTAATTTTTTAATCTTGCACCGAAAGTTGTTGTGCATTGGAAATAAATCTGGAATTTTTTTTTTTTCTTTTTTTTACACCTGGTGTGAAAACTGCCTTCACATTACCAACACAGGCTGTCAGTCGAAAAAAAAGTGATTACTGATTTATACAGGCTTTTATGAATTTTGTAGAAGAAAACACCTCCTTTATGTTATGAATTGAGCAGATTAACCGCTGTTTCTTTCTGTCACTTCACTTTTATCGCTTGGACTGTTTCACATTTTTGTTGTCGTGTTGTTGTTGTGCTGATTTATTCCAGTAGGTGTCAGTAATTCACATAAACCTGAGTGCTCCTGCATAGACAAACAGCATTAGCGCCGTGCATTGTGGGAAACAGTCTGTCAGGTAGACTGGTCCGTTGCCGACACCATCATTGACATCAATAAAAAATGCTGGTGACATGGGCAATGAGTCATTAAAAACACCAGTCTGTGCAATAAAATCCTGATTTTCAAATCAGAGATAAAAACTGTTTAAGGTGTCCGCTAAATCTAAGTCTGATGTAAAACCAGCCAATGAAACTGTGTCAATAGTACGAACTATTAGTGTAGTAAGAGGTTTGGGGAAAAAAAAGCCCCTGACTCCTCCACCAGTCTGAGCCAGAGTACTAAACTGTGTCAGTATTTATTCAAAGAGTACTTAGTGGTAGATTTTTATAACCAAATGTTTTGTAAATGTCTTTTTTCATTGTCTCAGGATCATGTCTCAACCTGCTCCACTGAAACCTCAAACTCCAGAACACATTTCTACATAAACTCTGTTCCTGTTGTTTGAATCAACACCTCATTTTTGGGTCCAGGAATTACCAAACATGAAAAATGTGAACTTGAAATCTGTTATTTATCTATCGATTCACTTCAGTTGGCTCAATGGTTTTATGTAGAATGAGTTGATATCAACAAACCTTTTTTTCCCCCCCAAAGGTAACTCATAAACTGACAAACTGAACCACATAGTACCAAGAAGAATAAAAGAGACAATCAAATTCAGTCACTGTTACTCAAGTGTTAGTAAAAATAAAACAATAAAACACAAATGTAATGATTAAAGGACAAAATAATTAAGCAGCATGACTCATCAAAGTTCTGAATTATTGTGGTAAGTGTTGATTTTTGGTTTTATTCCCTTTTTTTGTACTGTGTTGTATTCAAACAAGTCATTTAATGTATATTCAGTTATTTAAAAAAAGAGGATTAGTTGGTTCACGATATGGTCTATATGTAAATAATATGGCTTTTTTAACAGATAAGTGACTCTTTATACACAACAAAACAAAAAAAACTATATAAGTTATATAACGGAAGTATTTTTTGAGAATTGTTTTAGTTTTTTTTTTGTCAAATATGTTTTTATTGAGAAAAAAATATTGCATACATTTTAAATATACATTCATGTCTCCTTTTACAATTTTCTTTCATGGATTCCATTTTTATATTTACCATTATATTTAAACATTTTAACAAAGTTTTTAGAATCAATTGAAGAACAAAGATAATTGAACACGAACAGAAGGAAAGGGAGAAGCAGAGTTTTTAAAAAATAAATAAATAAATAAATAAAAAGGGGGTGGATAAATAATTTAGAGAGAGGAAAATAAATAAATAAGTAAAAATAAAAAGATAAGTAATAATAATTTAAAAAAGAAAAAAAAATATATATATATATCAATCATGATAGTAATAATTATAATAATTATAATTATAATAATAATAATAATAATAATAATAATAATAATAATAATGATAATAATAATAATAATAATAATAATAATAATACAAATTAAAAAAAGGAAGAATTTTTTTAGTTCAGCTCAAAAGAACTCATCAGTATGGTGGCCCAAAAAGGCAAATCACTGCAACACTTCACCGAAAAATAAATAAATTAAAAAATGAAAAATTCCAAAACATGTCAAAAACAATTCAGTCAATATTTATTCACCAAATATCATTTCTTTTTTTTTTCTTTTTTTTTTTTCAGGATGTTTTTTTCCCAAAACATTAGCAGGTCCAGAACTTGAGCTTGAGTCCAGCAGGTCGTCAACGGCAACAATATAAAGAACCCTACAACAGAGAGAGAGCCCAGGAACTCCAAGAAAGATTTAGAATTGAGCAAAATTTGAGCAAATTTGACCAAACACAACAAAAACAAGAAAACACCAAACAAAAAAAAAAAAAAAAAAAAAAAAAAAAAAAAAAAAAAAAAAAAAAAAAAAAAAAAAAAAAAAAAAAAAAAAAAAAAAAAAAAAAAAAAAAAAAAAAAAAAACGCAAAATTTCATCACAAAAAAATACTTTTGACATAACCAAACATGAGACAAGGTAAAAAGAAAAAAAAAGAAATACAGAAACATAAAAATGACCTCACTTCACAGAACAAACCATTTCTCAAGAAAGCGCCTGAAAAACAAAACGTATCAATAAAATACAAAGAAAAACAACATTCACAGAGGAACATGTTACTGAACACATTTTTTTTTACCTGCACTTGTCATACCTGAAAAAGAAATGAAATTAAAAATACTCTGAAAAGGAAAACGTGAAAGCAACACAAAAGTTCTACAAATAAGCAACTTAAAAAAATAAAAAAAACCTGGGGAAAACACTGAACATTAAAGTGTTTGATTTAATAAGAGACATGTTACACAGCACAACAGTTTATGAGAAAATTCCTGAAAAAATACATAAATAAATAAATAGATGAATAATGTAACAACCACATTTAATAGAACACAACATGACACAAGTTTGAATAAAAGGGAAACAAACTGATCAAAATACAGAGCTTCAAAACAAGACATTTCACAAAACAATTATTTACAAGACACTTTCTGAAAAAAGGATGCTGGAGAAAAAAAAACACCTAGAAAAAAAAAAAATCTTTGGAGAAAGATGGATTATAACAGTCCTTCCTTTGATGAAAGACAAAACCAAACATCATTTCAAAAACGTATCTGAAAATAAAAACTGCAAAAAGAAACAATCAAGAAAAACAAACGACATTTAAAATTTGATAGAACTCAGCATTTGTTGAGAAAACACCTGAAGAGTTTAAAGACCTGATAAAAATACATTGTACAACAAAATTTCCTATAATGGAAGACAGATGAAAAAAAAACAAAAACAAACATTTTTCAAGACTTAAACTGAATGAATTAAAACAAAAAGTTGCAAAAAATGGAAAGAACAACAGTTGCTGGAAAAATACTGAGTACAATGACATTTCCTTGAAACTAAAGACATGTTACGAAAGAAAAATGCAAAACAAAACAAACAAACAAAACAAAAAACAACAACAATTAAATACCTGAATAGAGGAGTGTAAAAAGAAAAGATCCCAGAGCAGCTACAACCAATTTAACTGAAGCAAACTTTTTACCAGATAGAACCTGAAAAAGAGAAACTAGAGTTAGGAAAAGAAAAAACTATGAGACATTTCACAAAATGCAAAAGTTTTTATTGACTCACCTGAAAATTAAAACCTGAAACAGAAACAATCACAGAAACACAACAACAACATTTGACAAGAAAACACCTGTAAAACAACAACAACATCATCTCCACTGAAACTTACTTTACCAGATAGATCCTGAAAAAAAAGAAACCAGAGTTATACAAAGAAAAATATGAGATTTGAAATAAAAGACATGTGACAAAAGATTTCAAAAAGTTAACTCACCTGAAAATTTATTCTGAAAAGGAAATTATCACAGAAAAACAACAAAAACAACAACAACATTTGACTGAACACATTTGTCAATGAAAAACAGCTGAAAAGTTTTCACCACTGCAGAAAAACAGAGTAAAACAACATTTTCTATGAAAGAAACATGAACAAAACCAACATTATTTCATCAACTCACCTGAAAAATTCAAATCTGGAATAGAAGAAATCACAGAAACACCACAACAACAAACAACAACAACAACTACATATGACATAAACACAACAATTGACATCAATACACAGATAAATGAATGAAGAATTCCTTGAATGAACACCTGAAAAGTTCAAAGACCTCAAAACAAGACACTTTTTTTTTGCCGTTAATAAAAGATAGAAACAAACCCAACATTTTACAAGTCAATTCTAAAAACCACATTAAATAAAAGAATTGAAGGAATGACAAGAATAAAAAAATGTGAGCCAAAATATTGTTTTCCATATGCTTGACATGTTTCAAAAGACAACATCAAAGAAAAAAGAAATACCTGAATAAAGGAGTGTAAGAAGAAAAGATCACAGAGCAGCTACAACCAATTTAACTGAAGCAAACTTTTTACCAGATAGAACCTGAAAAAGAGAAACCAGAGTTAGGAAAGGAGAAAAAAAAATTAGCTTTGGATAAAAAGTCCTGTGACAAAAGTTTAACTCACCTGAAAATTACATCTGAAAGTGTAACAATATACAAATACAAACTAGCTCACAAACTAACTAACTAACCACAAAAACCAGAGGAAAACAACATTTCTGATGATGGAAAAAAGGTTAAAAAAAAAAAAACATGTATAAATACCTGAATAAAGGAGTGTAAGAAGAAAAGATCCCAGAGCAGCTACAACCAATTTAACTGAAGCAAACTTTTTACCAGATAGAACCTGAAAAAGAGAAACCAGAGTTAGGAAAAGAAAAAACTATGAGACATTTGACAAAATGCAAAAGTTTTTATTGACTCACCTGAAAATTAAAACCTGAAAGAGAAACAATCACAGAAAAACAACAACAACAACAACAGCTACATTAACTAAACACATTTGTCAAGACAACACCTGAAAAGTTCAAAGACCTGGAAAAAAAAGACTGGAAATTATTTTCTAGAAGAAAAAAAAAGCACAAAACCCAACATTTAACCAGACAATCCCTGGAAAAATCTAAATGATTACATTAAACAACTTTGGAGAATACAAATCACAACACAACAACAGAGTCAAAGAAAACATTTCCTTGAATGGAAGAGGTGGAAAAAGCCAAGACTTTTCAGAACTTACCTGAAAACTTCCATCTGTACAAGAAACAATCACACAAACAACAACAACAACAACAACATTTGACAAAAACACACCTGAAAAATATCAAACAACATTTCCTTTGATGACAGACAGGTAA